>PVJD01000798.1:12218-97121 GCA_004026545.1 Mormoops blainvillei | reverse complement strand
GGGGCTGGAGAGACCCGGCCCAGAACTGCTCCTGGGGGTAGAAAGGGAAAACATCAGGAACTGATCTGAGAACCCTACTAAGAAGGGCTCTGGGGCACAGGATTATGGGGTAGGATCATAGAAGCCGTTCATGGCAAGAATGGAGTCCCTAACCTGCCTGTCAGACAAAGGAGTCAACAGAGCCTTTTCCCGGACCTTGTTCGGGCTTCCCAACATTCCCAGGAAGGAAAAAATTATTTGGCCCATTTTACAGATGAGGAAAAGGAGGCCCAAAGAGGGGAGACAACTTATCCAAGGCACCAGCAAATCAGCAGCAAAACTGTAACTAGAATCCAGGCCTTTGGGCTTATTACACTATGTCCTGCAGAAGCTGTCCAAATGACCACTTTTCTCCTGCTCACTGCCTTCTGAGCCCCCATCTGGAATTTGGGGTATCACATCCTAGAGCCCAGTCAGGGACAGCTTTGTCCATACTGCCCCTGTGAGCCCACAGTGAGAGGCAAGAGACAGAAAAGTGGTTTACCTGGTACGGGAACGGACACTAGTGACTGATGTGCTAGAAGTGTGGCCCCCACCAGAGCCCCCAGAAGATCCTGGCTCACAGAGCGGATTACGACAGTAGGATGTCCTGTTGGGACCTCTTCGTCCTCCTGTGGGGCTCAACATAAGGTAGATGCTCAAGCGAGAGGGCATGTATCAAGGATAACACCAATGATACTAGCTACGTTACCTGGTGTCTCACTTTGCCGTTTAATCACAGAGACCTATGATCTGTTTCCTGCCTACCTCTTCAGTCTCACATACTATTTTCTGCCTCATCCCCATGCTTCAGCCATGCTGGCCTTTCTCTCCTTGAGTAAACCAGGCTTGTTGCTACCTCTTGCACTTGCAGTATCCTCTGTCTGAAGAACCCTTCCCTGATTGCCATTTTTGAAATATCTGCTTCCATTATTCTGCGCGCCCCCCCCCAAATTCACTCTTAGAATTTATCTTATTTGTTAACATATTTATTGTCTGTCTTAGCCACTAGTATGGAAGGTCACTGAGGCCTCTACACTTAAGTCTTTTCCTGTTATATTGCCTACCCGTACCACAGTGCCCAGCATTAAGTAAAAGCCCAGTAAGTACATGTCGATAAGTGAATAAAAGAAGCAGGGCAGGCTTTCTACAGATTAGGAAACTGAATTTATATTGTGTCACAGGTAGTTTGGGGGTCTGGGTCCTGTGCTCTTAGGTGTGGTGTACGCTGCCCCATTCAGATACTACACAGTTTCTGTAGGCTTACAATTTTGGCACGCTTGAAACTTTTTCCTAGAGGACCTGAGATCCAGTTCAAGGAGTATCCTGGTGTCTTATGGTCAGGATTCAGGGCCTGAGCACAGGGTCAAGGATGTGGGCTTTGGGAGAACTGTGTGGTTGTGGACCCAAAGCTTGGACCCACAATCTATTTCTCTAGCTTTGGCAGTCTACCACAAGCCCCCAGGCACCATCCTGCTTATAAGCTCTATCCCAGTTTCTAGTTAAGGTTATAGCCTTGTTCATACTCCTTCAGGGCAATACAGCAGCCTACACAACACACACCCTTTGCTCTAGTTCCTGCGTTTGGAAGTTTTTCCCACAAGTTTCCACAAAGCACGAACTCTGCCCCCAACCAGTCCCCAGCCCAGAAGCTCTGTTCGCACACTATTATACTTGGCTTAGAAAATCCCACACAAGCACCCTCAGCCCAAAAGCTCTGCCCACATTTACTCTCCTCTCTTTAGAAGCTCTGCACCCACACAAGCACCCTCGGCCCAGAAGTCCCGCCTACACACAATTGTCAATCCAGAAAACCCAACCACAAGCCAATAAAAGCTCTGTCTGTCCAGAAGCCCCACTCCGACAAGGGCTCCCTTAGTCTTGAAGGTCTCCTTCCCGCCCCACCACTGCTAGTATAATGCCCCTACAGCTCAGAAAGATCGCCCCCGTCTGCGTACCTACAGCCCAAGGGCTCCGCCCCTGGAGCTAAGCCCCGCCCCCAAACCTAGCCCCGTCCTCACCAAAGCCCAATCCCCCACAAGCCCCCTTCATTTCAGAAGTCCCGCCCACCACTTAAGTCCCGCCCCCACCACAGAGGCCCACCCCGCAAAACGACAGGAGGGGGCGGGGTCCCTTTGCGCCCGAATCCCCTCCCCCCTCCCCTCACCGGGGTCCTGTCCGCGTGTGGGAGCAATTAGTAGCTTGGCCATCCCAGTCCCCGCGCCCGCCTGTCCCCGGGCCCGGACCCGCTCGGCTCACCCATCGCCTCCCCCCGGCGCTCTCCGCTTCGCCGCCGCAGCTCCTGCGGGCAATATGTCGGAGGCGACGGCGGCCGGGAGAGGACTAACCGCCCTAACCCAGTCCCCGGGTATCTGCCGCGCGCTCCCGACCTGCTGCTAAATTTGCATACAAGGCGGGCTAGAGCATGGGGGCGCGCTTCTTAAAGGGGCCGTCTGGACAAAGGCGGGGTCCGCGCGGTCTTTGTCTCACAGTTCCCCACGCCCTTCCTACAGCTGCTATGGAGAAACCCGAGAGGCACGAAAACCCACGTCCTGCCCTTCCGTGCGTACCTTCTCCCAGCATCTCCTAAGGCCGGAGGGAGAGGGCTAGAAGCCGCCTCTTATCTCAGTTCCTGCCTGAGATGACCTGTATCCTTGAGTGGACCACAGGCTCTTCAAACTCAACACCTCCCAAACTGGGCTGTCACCTTTCTCTTGGGCCTTACTGCACTGTGGTCCATCCCAGTCAAAACCTGGGAGTTATTTCCCCATTTCCCTCGGCCCCCATCTAATCTTTTACCTAGTAGTCTTACTGACCCTAAGATCTAAATGTTTCTCACATCTGACCCTGCTCTGCCACCACCTGTTCAAATCCTAACTCTGCCAGTTCCCAGCCTTGAAATATTGTTTCTTACCCTTTTACAATGAGGTTGGTAATATTCACTTTATGTCTTGGTGAGGATTAAATGAAATAATGTATGTAGAACAGTCTGTTTTATACATGTTAGCCATCATTATGATGATTAGGTATGGCAAGCATTAACACTGGAAGCGCTCAATAAATGAGGTACTACTACTTCTCTCATAAGATTTATAAGCTGTGTTAATCACCTTAAATTAGTAAATTCTGTAGTATGTTAGAAGGGAATGATTACTGTGGAAGAAATACAAAAGGGGTTTGTGTGGCAGGTGGCCATTATATACAGAGAAGTCAGAGTAGGCTTCACTGAGGTGACTTTTGAGCAAACGCATTTTCAGGGAAATGAGTGAGTCAGTCATGCAGATATTTGGAGAAGAGGGGCATTCCAGGCAGAGGAAATCAGTGGAAAGGCCCTCAGGCACAAGCATGCAGGCCAGGTGTGTTTAAGAAACAACAAGGAACCCTGGCTGGTGTGGCTCAGTGGACTGAATGCTGGCCTGTGGACCAAAGGGTCACCGGTTCAATTCCCACTCAGGACATATGCCTGGGTTGTGGGCCGGGTCACTCCAGTAGGAGGCGTGTGAGAGGCAACCACACATTGATGTTTCTCTCTGTTTTCCTCCCTCCCTTCTCCACTGTCTAAAAATAAAATAAATAAAATCTTTAAAAATAAATAAATATAACCTAAAAAAATAAAAACAGATAATTTATTTAAAAAATAAAATCTAAAAAAAGAAATAAAAAGATGTAATTTAGTTAAACAAAGAACTCCCCAATCTAGCATAACTTCATGTCTTAAAAACAGAAAAAAGAAAGGAAAGAAACAGCAAGGAGGCCGGTGTGGCTTGGATAGAATAGACAAGAGAATAGGATATGAGAAAGCATGGACCATATACAATTGTGTGGCTTTATCCTGAGTAAGATGGGGAGCCGTTGGAGGGCTTGAACTTCCATTTTTGAAGATTCTCTCCAGCCTGCTCTGTGAGAATAGAATGTAGGGGCACAAAGGCGGAAGCAAGACCAGCCATGACCCTATGTCAATGACCTTAGCAAGAGATGTTAATGCTCAGTACCAGATTGAGTGAGGTGATAGACGTGATTGGGTTTTGGATTTGAAGTGAAAGTCAACAGGATTTGCTGACAGATGGATGTGTGGAAGAGAGGATCAAGAATTACTCCAAGGTCTTTAGCCTAGGAAAATGGAAATATAGAGTTTAATTTCACACATACACATTTGTTACAGATTTTACATCAAGTCAGGGCTTCCCTTCTAGGGAAAAAAAGGCCCAGAAGTGGTGGGGACTGGGGGGAGGGAGGGGAATGACCAGGTAATAAAGCAGAGTAGAAACCGGCACAGAGATTTTTTTTTCCCCCCAGGTTAAGAAATTCTGGTAGAAGAGCTGGTTCTGGTCCCTTTAGAGACTATATGTAAAAATGTATCTCATTAATTTCTGAATCCTCAAAGCATAATACCACCTGGCATATGATAGGCATTCAAAGTTAAGTTTTAATTCAGTTGAACTAAGATAATGGCAAAATGACTCTTGAAAGGAAGGCCAATTGGGAAGGGAAGCTAAATGGTTTTAGGAATATTCTGTAGGAGCCTGAGGACAAGCCATATCTGGGAACTCATTTTAACTCAGGTCAATAAACGTTTTTTGAGCATCTAATATATCATGGGCACTAGGGATGCAGAGATGCCCCTCAATACTGGGGGAGACAGAAGAATCAATAATTTATGGTACAGTGTGATATTTTCAGTATGTATCAAGCTCAAGGGTGGATGGAAGGTGACTAACTCTGACAGCGGTGGTAGGCAAGAGAAGGTTTTGTGGGAGATGAAATCAGAGCTGGTTTCTGAGAGATAAATAGGAGTTTGCCTGTTATACTCCTATGGGAGGAAGCAATAGCTTGAGTCTGATAATTGTCTTACTGGAAATTGTGCCAGAGGGATGTCTTGCTGCACATTTATTATGTGGAAGGTGCTGGGCGTTGTACATGGTGAATACTCAGGAAATATTTGCCAAAATGATTTTAGGGCATTTATACAGCCCAGGGTAAGAGTTCACTCGAATGAACTGTTATGCATGTGACCTGCTACCTGTGGCTCTTGCCCACCTTGTACAGGTTGACTGTTGATTTTGCCTGCCCAGCATCCATTCATTCCTTCTTCTGGTAAGAGCACTGTGATTTTCCCTTGGGTATTTACTCTTCCTTCCACTCAGTTCATGTGGTTTTGTAGGGGTGCTTTACTCTGCAGTTCCAGTGTGGGTAGATGACCCTGGCCTGGTGAATCAAGGCATTCCATGCCTTCCACCTCAGTGACGGTGACTGGTTGTAGGAAGGGGGGAGGGCACGTCAGTGACCCATTGCTAGTCATATGAGATGCAGCCCTATGATCTTTGCTAGAAGTTTTGGGAAATAATTTTAACTTCTGGAATGGTGAAGCAAATAGGATATAAGTGTAGAAGTCTTTGTGGGTATCTTGCTATTTTTAGGGAGAGCTTAACTGACAATGAAGGAAACAGCCATATCTGAAGCTTTTATGGACTTTTCTATTATAAAAGGCCAGTTTTGTTTGATGTCTGACAACTGCATCTGAAACGATCCAGAATATACACTTCTATCATAGTCTCTGGCAGAAATATCTAGGGTCTAGTCTTTTCGTATCTGCCTCCTGCAGGCTCTCTGGGGGAAGTAATTATAAGATGGCAGGATGTTGGTTAGGTTCTGTTCTCCAGATCTGTGGCCATACATCTCAGCTGTTTTGTGACCTTAAAGCCCTCACTTCCCTTCTCTGTGTCTTCATTTCCTGATTAACTTGTTCTCTATTGGCTCTTCCAGGAGACCGAGTTTTTGAGGAAATGCCACTGGCTCTAGGCCAGTTCTGTGTCACTGAGTGTCAGGAGTTAGAATATCTTCTTTTGTCATGTTATTCTGGGGCCAAAGCTGGTATATTTGTTCTCTAGATCAGTAGTTTTCAACCTGGAATATGCAGACTTTTGATGGTACACAGTAGGGGTGCTGAAACCACAGGACAAAACAATGCTGCTTTCTGGAGTGTCTCTAAGGAGGAGTGTCTATTCATGGAAATGTAAGGCAATATTTTCAATATTAAAGTGTAGTTATTCAGAGCACCTTCTCTGAGCCAGACTTAGATGAATTCAAACCCTGGATTCAACACTTACTAGTTGCATGACCTTAGGATTACTTAACCTCCCCGTGCCTCAGTTTCCTCAAACTAAGAGGATAGTATCAGTACCTAACTTATGAATTATGGTAAAAATTAAGTTAGCCTGTGTATTTAGAACAGAGCCTAGTGCATAATAAGTACTATTTAAGTATTAGCTATTACTGTTAAAACATGAATGTGTTATGAAGTGCAAAGAAAACTAGTGTAATTTTAAGATCCAATACTTTGAAGAAATGTCACCTGCAGTTTTGACCCAGCTTCCCAGGGATTTGCTCTCGCTTTCTTTTGCCAGTAAGAATAGTTACATCTGTGGAGAAAAGGGAACCCCTGCGCACTGCTGGTGGGGATGTAAATTAGAGTAACCACTATGGAAAACTGTTTGGAGGCTCTTCAAAAAATTAAAAATAGAACTGTCATATGATCCTGCAATTGAGCCTCTGTGTATTTATCCAAAAATGAAAACACTAATTTTTGAAAAGATACATGCACCCTTATGTTCACTGCAGCATTGTTTACAATAGCCCAGATATAGAACCAATCTAAGTGTCTAATGATAGATGGACAAAGATGACCCGATATACAGTGGCATATTACTCAGCCGTTAAAAAGAATGAAACCTTGCCATTTGCAACATGGATGGACCTAGAAGATAACGTACTAAGCAAAGTAAGTCAGACAGAGAAAAAGACAAATACTATATGATTTCATTTATATGTGGAATATAAACAGCAAAAGAAATGAACAAAATAGAAACGGACTCATAGAGAACAAAATGATGGTTGCCAGAGGGGAGTGGGGGGATGGGTAGAATAGGTGAAGGGGAATGAGGTACAAACTTCCAATTATAAAATAATTAAGTTGCCCTGGCTGATGGGGCTCAGTGGAGTGAACGCTGGACTGTGAAGCAAAGGGGCGCCAGTTCGATTCTCAGCCAGGACACATGCCTGGGTTGCAGGCCAGGTCCTCAGTAGGGAGTGCGTGAAAGGCAATCACACACTGATGTTTCTCTCCCTCTCTTTCTCCCTCCCTTCCCCTATGTCTAAAAATAAATTTAAAAAATATTTAAAAAAATAAATAAGTCACAGGGATGTGATGTACAACGTAAGGACTACAATCAATAATATTGTAATAGCTGTATGGTAATAGATGGTTACTAAACCTAATCATTTTGTAAGGTATTTAAATGTTGACTCACTACACTGTATACCTGAAACTAATATTGCATATCAACTATATTCTTTTTTAATCCTCATCTGAGGATATGCTCATTGATTTGAGAGAGAGAGGAAAGGAGAAACATCAATGTGAGGAAGAAACGTTGATTGGTTCCCTTCAGTTCACGTGCTTTGACCAGAGATTGTACCTGCAACTCTTTGGTGCACAGCAGGACACTCCCACTGATTGAGCCGCCCTGCCAGGGCTATCAATTATATTCTTTAAAAAAAGAATACTTACATCAGATTTTTACTATAAGAGCCTACAAGAGACAATCCAGGTGAATTCATGTTCTTCTATTTTCTGGGATATTCTCACTTGATGTATATGTTATTCTTCCCTTCCACATCTTCAGGCCACCCACCCATTGTCATCCAGACATTTGCCTTCCATGTCTTATACTTGATTGTTATAAAGATAATATATGCAATCTTAAAAAAATAACAATTTCTTCAGTTTTTCAAATACACAATTTTGTTTGGTAATGTACTTGGTTGGGGGAGGGGTGGTAGGCAAGGTAGAAGGAACAGCATGAGTAAAGGTCCAGAGGTTATGTTCTAGAAGAGCAAGTCCATTTTGGCTTGAGAGTAATTGAAGATGAGGCTGGAAAAAATAGGTTAAGTTTCTATCACTTGAGGATCTAGAATGTTACATACATTGAAGAGTTTGAAGTTGATTTCAACTCTCTAAGCATGTTTCATCTGTAAAATGAGGATAATTGCTCTCTCATTATTGTGAGGATTAATAACAGAGAGAGGCAAAAAGATGGATGGAATCTCCTATATAAGAAATGGAATGGCCCTGACTGGTGTGGCTCAGTGGGTTGAGTGTCATCTCACAAACTGAGAGGTCACCAGTTTGATTCCTGGTCAGGGCACATGCCTGAGTTGTGGGCCAGACCCCAGGGGAGGAGTGTGCAAGAGGCAAACGATCGATCTTTCTCTCCCTTCCTTTCTCTTCCCCTCTCTAAAAATAAGTAAAAATCTTTTAAAAAATGGAATGACTCTTATGAGTTGGAGACAAAAATCCTTCTCTTTGGTATAAAGCACCAACCATCCCAACCTCTATTTCACTTTCGAAATCTTATATTCCTGCAAGGTACGTATCAACCACCACCAGAGGGAGCTCAATACAGAGAAATCAGAATACCCTGCTCAACAGGAAAATTGTGGTGGGCAAGTCTGGGTAGGGGTGTGAAATCCTGGAGCCATCCAGGACTTCTCAATAGTAGGGGCGGGGCCTGCGTATAGGTGCTGTCTCTCTAGCCCCCTTTTCTCTTAGACCCATCCTAAGTACAGAGGTGGGGCATACTGTTACAACCTAGAGGTTAGCTGGTAGCCAGCTGTAAGATCTCCAGGATGGGGGGCTAGAGGATGAGGCCCAGATCTAGTTTGGGGGCCTGCATTTCTGTATCTCAAGTAAAAGGGACTTTCACCAGCTCTGTTTATAAACCACTGAATCCAGCTCCTTAAAATATCTGATGCCAGGTCAGGTAGTCTAGCTAGATTTGGGAACCTCAGAAAAGGAGCTGGGCTGCAGTGTGAGGAAGGGGGAAGGAGAAAGGGAGCCAGTGCTGTATCTGACATTGCCCTGGGACTCCAGCCTTTAGGACTACAAGAAAAGGCTATGGAGACTGGCTTCTCCAATCATGACACTATTCACTAACCTAGCATTTCATGATTTTTACAAAATCTCCTTTGTCTTCTCCACTTCCTCACACTGAATTAAGCAGGGTTTTTTTGTGCTGCAGATGTTAAAATGAAAACCTAGAGACTTTTAGCAATTTATCCAAGATCAAATAGCACTCAAGGGCAGAGTTGGGCCTGAAGGCAGGGAGGAGTGGCTCTGAGGGACCCAGGAAAGGGAGGGCAGACCGAAAGAGCAGTAGCCTTCAGAACTGCCGCAGCAAGCACCAGCTGTATGCCAGGCTTCATATCGCCCCTCCAGGGCCAGCTCCGCTGCTAGGCTTCAGGCTGGCAGCCTAGCTAAAATATTTATGACTCAAAACAGTCCAGAGGCTTTGGATGGGGGCTGGGGAGTTTGATGTCATTCCTTCTCTGCTTGCAGGGGAGATGACTGACCGGCAAGGCAGCTGGGTGTGTGGGCCAAGCCCAATAGGTCAGGGGTCTCTAAGGAAGCTCCCTATGGCTGCAAGTGTTAATGAAAGGAGGGAGGAGTCTGTATGTGATAGACGTGACAGGTGACAGGACTGGGTAAGAAAACACAAGTCAGAAAAAAGGAGGAAGGAAACAAGTGTTGAGTGGTATTAAGTATAGACCCTGTGCTAGGTATTTCACACACATTCCATTTGCTTCTCAGATCCCATTAGTGGGTAGGGATTATTATGCTCCTTTTATGGAGTAGAGAGGCCCAGAAAAATACACAGCAAGTGATGTGCTAGGATTTGAATCCATTATCTGTGTTTTCTGTAAAATTCCTTGGCTCCGAAGTAGATACCCTGCTTTTGGGGGTTGAGCGTATGGCTGCCTAGGAACTTAGTGCTGGCTTTTCAGATGGTGACCCCAAACTCTGTGGCTCCATTTATCTGTGACCAGGATGTCATCTCAGCCCAAACTCCTCACCTGCCTGCTAAACTGAGGCAGGTCCTCAAATGCTAGATAAAGGAACTCTGGTCACAAGGGAAGGCCTAGGAGACCAAGAAACCAAGGAAACTGCAGCCTCAGTGGCCAATCCGGGACTGAGTCTCAGTGCAAACACAGACTGACAAACCCCTATCAATTTGCCTGGAACTTTGCTGGTTTTAGCACTACAAGTTCTATATCCCAGGAAACCTCAGTTCTGGGTAAACCCAATAGCTTGTCATCCTTAACAAATCTTTTACATGAAACACAATGCTTTTTACTACTTCGAAATAGTTGTGGCTAGAAGAGGTGTAAACAGGTCAAAAGCAGGGACTATGAAAATCTGATAGCCCCCCGCCCCCTTTTTTAACCTTAGGTATGTTATTTATCTTCCTGAACCCCTGTTTCCTCATGTGTAAAACAGTATAACGGATTGGAGGATTAAGTAAAACAGTGACTATAAATGCTTGACATAGTACCTGGTACATACTAAAAGCATTTGCTAAACTATTAGCTATTATTTGTAATAATCAATAGTGGAGATAAAACTGCTCAGGGGTTAAATAACTTGTCCAAAGTGATCCAATTGATTTCTATATCTCTTTCCTGCTAAGAATAAATCTAAGCTTATTAGAATGCCCCAGGTTCATTTAAAAGGCAGACAGGCTCACCCTGGTGGGGTAGCTCAGTTGGTTAGAGTGTTGTCCCAATATACACCGAGGTTGTGGGTTCGATCCCCAGTCAGGGCACATACAAGAGTCAACCAATGAATGCATAAATAAGTGGAACAACAAATCTATGTTTCTCTCTCTCTCCCTAAATCAATCAATAATTAAAAACAAACAAACAAAAAAACCCCAGGCTTTCTCCCCAAACTCAGCCCTTCTCTCTGATCCCTTGTTAGGGTAAACAGCCAAAGGTATCAAGGGAAGAGTGCAATAAGAGGTCCCTGAACCCCTCAGGGAGCTCAGTGTAAAAACAGCCGAGGACAGTATTAGGTCATAAGGAACCAGAAGTCTGTATCAAAAGGCTGACTTTCCAGTCCTTCAAGAGAAAACATAAGGGTAAATAGCTAGCCTAAAATAACTGGAAGAAAGTGGAAGCTACACAGGGGTGGCTTTGGCTCTCTCCCAAAGTTGATAGAAGCTACCAGAGTGGGACCATTCATCACTTGACCAAACCTTTATTGAGCCCCTCAGTGCCAGGTATTTGCTGGGGAAGTGATACAGAGGTATAGTCCTACCCTTAAAAAGCTTTTTGAACAAGTTTAGTAATCAACAAAGAAGAGAAAAACAGGTGCAGTTTAAATAACTTGCCCAAAACAAGTGTCTCACTTGACTTTCCTCAGCCTATTAGAGGTGGTGCTCAGTTTCTCTCCAGGAGCCCTCTGGAGGTGTCCAAGGGCTCCCAGGCTGGCACCTGCAAGATAGGTGTGGCAGGGAGGGAAATAGGAGGTATGTGTGGGGGGGTATTGGTAGGGTGTTCCAGCCAGTTCTGCTGGAGGCTAAGGGGAAGCAGGCAAACTGGGAATGACACAGTGGGAGTTGCCAGTTTATTCAGATTTAGGAGGCCATGCTGAGGATACTGTTAGTCCCCCTCAACTCTTTAAAATTCTGAGCATGTTTAACTGAGTATCATAGTCCCCTGCAGCCCTGAGCATTCCAATCTGGGCCTAGAAACTCTTAGGGTATCCTGGCTGGCTTCCTGTGGATAATCAGACAGATCAAAGAGGTGGGTGAGAAAAGACTGTTGATCTCCTTGGGTTTCTCTGTGCTCAGCAAATGCCCTCAGGCCAGCCTTGACACAGCAGGCCGCTCTCCCGGCTTCTGGAGTCCTCTGATAGCTGCAAAGACATAGGCAGAAAATTAAGAAACATGAAGCTGACACATTAGGGGCCTTCCCAGCCTCCCATATGGCCAGGCTGCCTCCTTTATAATCTCCCCATCCCACAGCATAACTGCAGTTGTTCGAATCAAGGTTTCTAGGTGCACAGATGAGAAGAAACTAAAGTCCACAGCCTATGAGCTCTCTTTTCATGTCAGTCAGGCAAATTGACCCTCACACCTCTCATCTCCCAGGCTTGTCCGCACCTGAGCTGAGTGAACCAGGACAGAATCAACTAAACCTTTCGGGCTTTTAGTTATACAAGCTTTGGGACCTCCAGCGATACAAAGGGGAAAATGATTTCTACTTTCCCAGAGATGTGAAAAAGATACAGATGAATAAAGAGCTTTCAAAAGCCTTTGGAAGGAAGGAAATGGGAAATAGGCATGTTCTAGTACCTCAGTCCTAGGTTTAGGAGTCTGTCTCTTCTGGCCTTATGAGGGGTTCATCCTAGCCCCAAATAATCAGGGTTACCCACAGAAGAGATACATCCTAAGCCTGTGGCACAGGGCAGGGCCCCGATCTCATGCCAAAACCTTTAGCAGTGCTCCCCATCTTTTAAAAAATGGCACTACCACTCTCCCAGTTGTTCAAACCAGTAACCTGTGAGCCCTCTTCTCCCACATCTAATCAACTGCCAAATAATATTCATTCTATCTCCTAAAAGTTCTTGAATCCATTTATTTCTCCACATTTTCACTACTATCACCCTACTAAAGGTTTTTTTCATTTCTTGCCTGGAGTATAATCCATTCTCTACTCAGGAGCAAATGAAATTTAAAAAGCAGAAATCTAATCATGCCATTTCCCATCCCTTACTCCCAGATTCAGTGGTCTTCAGTGACGACCACAGAATAAGGTCCAGATTCTTGCCTTGCCTTCAACCTGCCTCAGTCCTACCCACCCCCTGACTAGAATGTGCTCCATGCTCTTTCTCCAAACCATCTCCCAAGTGCCCTCTACCTGGCTAACTCATCCCTTAGATGTCAGCTTAAACATCACTTCAAGGAAATCCCCAAAGTTATGTTAGTTCCCCGTTTTGTGCTCTGATAGCACCCTATTCTTTTTCTTTCATAGCACTGATGTTCACAACGGATATTTATGAGACTACTATCTGTTTAGTGCCTGTCTCCCCAAAGATACTGTAACCTCCTTGAGGCCAGGAACCAATATTATTTTGTTCATTTGCCACTGACTCGCCAGTGTCTATGGAGCACATAGTAGGTGTTCTGATTTATAAGAGTGAATGCTTTAGGAAAAATGAAAAAGGGGCCATGCATACTGGTATCTGGAGAGAAGCTTATGAAGGATCATATCAGACCATAGTTATTTCTCTTTCTCAAAGGTAAATGCAATTTGTTTCCCACATTTTAACCCTAGAGTGCTTGGGAGATGGGTAGCAACCATTTTGTAACTAAAGCTGGGCCATGAATAAGAAAGTATGAGACTGTAGGAGTCAGAAGAGCCCAGAAAAGAATTACCCCTATATCTGAACCCAAATCCTTTTTATCGCAAGTTCTCATATACTGTGCCTGGGGAGGGCTGTGTGGTGGGGTGGAGGAGAAGAGACGGGCTATCCTGAGGTGGGCCGAGGTGGGCTCCAGAGATTGACAAGGTAACAGCTAATGCAGGCATCTTAACACAGTATGAAAAGAAACAAGTGTCTAGGTTTCTGTCAGTATGTTCTACTTAGCTGATTAATCTGGGGCAATAGCCTGGCCATGGCTCACACTCTGGCTAGAAACATCTAAATAGGCTGTCTTTCTTCAGGAGTCCCCATGACCTCTCCATATTTACCCTGGGAATGGTAAGCCATCCTAGAAGCAAAAAGCTCCCTAGGTCTAGGTGAGCGAAGCATAAGGATAGCTTTCGTACCTGCCTGTGAACTCCCCTGCCTAATGTCTGCCTGAAATGCAGCCAAAGACAATCACCAAAGCTTAGGCTAGGAATGAGTAGGACACCTACGGCTGAGAGGCTACTGCATTTTTAGTCACGGAACGTCAAGAGGCTAAACCTCAGCAGCAGCATAGTTATGAAATTCAAGTCCCTTCCTGATGTAAGTCTGCTTCCTTTTAGAAAAAGAGCGCTGCAGCTGGCAGAACTGGGTGAGAACACATTATCTGTCCCAGAGCCAGAACAGGCCATAGAGTAGAAGACCTTCAGCCCAGGGGTTGGAAAATTGATTCTAGATGCTAGGGAACATAGTCTGCTCCCCATTACCAAAAATAAAAAAAGGGGTTTGGTCTGATACTTGAGTACAACATCCTTGGGTGCTCAGGGCAGCAATCAGGCCACAATAGTACTAGGGGGCAGTGCCCACCATAGGCCTTTGCTCTGTAAGGGCTAGACCAGGGAACAAAAGAAGTAGTTAGGCAGTGCAGTGTACTTCCTCCCCTCCCCCCAACAGCTGCTGTCTCAAGACAGCTGTATCCAGCCTGTCTGCTCAAGGCTATTAAATATACATCAGATGCTTGCTAGCTTTAAACATGCCACGACTATTAATCTGGAGAGCAAGAGGTAGATATAAGGGTCTGGGAAGGGTTGGGGTGGGAGAGGGAGAGAGAATGAAAATATGAATATGCGCTTAGGAGGACACAAAAGTCCAGGAATATGGAAGCCAAGCCAGGGGCACACGTCCTGTACACCAAAGCTGGGAACTGCTTTTAGTGTAAACTGATCTTCTTGTTGCCACTCTAGACACAGAGGCTCAGTGGGAGCAGAAAGACTTGGCCTAACGTCCAGCCTTTGGATCCTGTGGTCATCCTAACCTGTATACCAGTTTTCAGTTTCCCAGGATAATCCTTGTTTCCCAGGATTGTTTGTGAGAATTAAATAGGATGTGTATATAACACTCCCAGTACAGAATTAAGAGCCTGGCAGAGGCTTCATTCATTTAAGACAGAGTGGTGAGAGCCAAGTTTCTATCAGCGGAGACTCAGAGTTTTGGTCTCCAATTCACAGGTGGGCGAAAGGGACAGGACGTGGGAAGACTATCAACATATGGTGAAGGCTTAACATCCCACCCTCAGACAGCCCAATTACTATCTGAGAGAAGGGATGGTTTTCCTTTCTTAAGAAGAACCAAAAGTCCTTCAGATGATAGGGAGACAGGAAGAAATGCAAGGTGAAGGGAGACTATCCCTTTACTCTCCCATGAACGAGGGGTGCCGGGGTGCCACTCAGAAGTTCCCTTGCTTCCCTACCTCGCCAGCACAATGGCAAATAAAGGTGAGTTCTTGTTCTTAAGCCTCCAATAGCTTCCTAAACTTTAGAATTAAGTCCAAATTCCTTGCCTAACATTTACTTTTTAAAAACAGGCACTAACCTACTCTTCCAGGCTCTATTTATGGCTAAATGTATTGCGTGCTTACTACATGTCATGCCGAATGTTTTACACATATTAGTTCAATTTTTACAGTAATGTAAAATGAATATTATCCCATTTACAGATGATGAAATTGAGACTTGGGGAAGATAACTCATCTAAGAGTCCAAAGCCAGTAGCTTTGGAGGAGGCAGAATTTGAAATTAGTCTGTTTAAAGCCATAGTGAAGTGCTATGCTAACCTATCTGTCTCTCTGGTAAATTCTTAGTTATAAAGACTCAAATTTTGTCACCCCCCCTCTTCTCCAGCACTCCCTGTGCCTTTCTCAGCAGCTCCTGCAGGTTCCCTGATACTCAGTTCAGCAACAGAAATGATCACACACTACCATAACTTATGTAAGACTTACTCTCTTCCCATTAGACTGAGGTTTTAAAAAATTTTTTTATTTTATTTTTAGACGGGAAGGGGAGGAGAAAGAGAGGGAAAGAAACATCAATGTGTGATTGCCCGTCGTGCACCCCTCACTGGGGACCTGGCCCACAACCCAGGCATGTGCCCTGTCTGGGGAACTGAACCGGTGACCCTTTGGTTCACAGACTGACGCTCAATTCACTGAGCTACACTAGCTGGGTAGAGTTTTTTGAAGGCAGAGACTATGAACTGCTTTAGACCAAGCACAGATAGCCAAGAGCTTAAATGACCTCAGCAAATGTTCACTGCATTAGTAATAATATTCTTGCAGAATAAGCCTCCTTCCAGGATACAGAATAACTGTACAAGCTCCCTGGGATGGTTCTCACTGATGGGTAAAACTCCTCAATTCCAATATAATCTAGTAGTTAAGACTGATCACAGACTTTAAAATCAGACTGCCTGAGCTTGAATCTCAGCTCTGCTACTTAACAGCTGCATGTCCTTGGATAAGTGATTTAATTTTCCTGGGCCTCAGTTTCATCACTGCCTAAAAATGGGATAATAATAGGTACTCTGCATGTGGAGAAGAGTGCATGGCACACAGTGAAGACTGTTAGAATTGACAAAATGCCACAGTAGCTAAGACATATTTTTTCTCAGATTTTATCATGTCTGAAATCACGATGCATCTTACATTCAATATAAAAAGAAAACATTTTGTTGGTTTAATTGGTAGTCTTTTTCCACAGTACTTAATGATACATCTTATAATAAATAGTCTCAATGTCAATACAATATTTTACAGAAGCAGCATATTTTCAGCATAGAAAATGGACTTTTGTGTTTGTATACTTTAAATGGGTGAATAGTATGGTATATGAATTATATCTCAATAATCCTAACATGTCCTTAATTTATATTAATAGAAGCTAATCAGAAGCTGCAAATTGGTAGGCTACAGGTAGCATTTGGCTTGTAGTGGATGTTTAACAGGGCCTGATGCAAATCTGAGCAAACATTAAGCAACTGGTATATAAAATCCTAATATTAGTTTTTCTTTAAATCAGATCTAGCGAGTCAAACAGAAAACTCTGGAGCTGGGAAAGAAATATGAACAAAAATGATCTTCAAATACTTAAAAGGATATTCGGGAGTCTAAAGAAGAACCAGTATAAGTTTCTGGAGTGATTAATTTAACATAAGGGAAAACTTCCAACACTTGGAGCTGTCTGAAATAAAATGGGCTGCTTTTGGAAGTAATGTTTCCTATCACTAGTATGAAGTATCAACACACACATGCTATATAACATGGATCAACCTTGAAAACATTATGCAAAGTCAAAGAAGCCAACCACGAAAGGCATATATTATACAATTCCATTTATTTTTAAACATTTTATTTATTTATTTTTAGAGAGAGGGAAAGGCAGGTAGAAAGAGAGGGAGATGAGACATTGATATGTGAGAGAAACATTGACTGGTTGCCTTGTGCACGCCCCCAACTGGGGACCTGGCCTGCAACCCAGGCAAGTGCCCTGACCGGGAATCGAATCCACGGTCTTCTGTTTGCAGGCCAGTACTTAATCCATGAGCCACACCAGCCAGGGCTACAATTCTACTTATGTGAAATGTTCAAAATAGGCAAATCCATACAAACAGAAAGTATATTAGCAATTGCCAGGGGCTGGAGGGAGAGAGGAATTAGGAGTGACTACTAACAGGTATAGGAATTCTTTTGGGGTTATGGAAATTTTTTAGAATTAAGTAGCAATGATGGTTGCACGGCACTGTAAATATTCTAAAACCACCGGACTGAATGCTTAAAAATGGTTAAAATGGTATATGTTATGTGAATTTTATCTGAATTAAAAAAGAAAAAGGTAGAAAGGATCAAATGAATAATCTTTATTAACTGCTTAGGATATTATAATGCACATAGTGATAAATGTTAGCTATTATTATCAACTTCATTTGATGATAAATGAGAGGGGTTAAGTGTTTTCTTTTTGTCAAAGACGAAGACTAAGATGATGCAGAGCCAGGACATGTCCCAGTTTTGCCTGGCTCTAAATTAGCATATAGAACTGTAGTAAGTGCACAGGTAGTGACTGAAAGCTATAGAAATCATTGGGTAACTGATTGGACTACACTCCCAGAACAGGCAGACCATAAACAGGCCTTGGTCTGCCAACAATCGAACATGCTTTTCCAAGCACAAACTATAGGCCAAACGATGAAAAGATGTTTCCCCAAAATTCTGTTCTTAAGACTACCCTAGGTAAAGCTGAGACTAACTTCTCTGCATTCATGGACTTTCCCTTATATTTTCCTACAATTCATGTGACTAATATCACATTCAGGACTTTCTGGGTGCCCTTAAACCATGCTCAAGGCAAATGGCCCTCCTTAAAGTCTCCAAATCTCAGAGGCTCCTGCCTAAGAGGGAGGCTTGGAAGAAATGGTGTCCAAGAACACAAATTCCTCTGTCAAAGGCTTTAAGTGCCTTTGTCTTACCTAGGTAGATCTTGTCTCCTCAGTGCTATCACAACTCTAACAAGTCATTTAGGAGCAGAGGGAAAAACCATCCAGTTAGTTCCTTGATGGCCTCAAGCAACAGGAAGGCTCATTCAGTTGTCAGCATGAGCCCAACTTACCCAAACAAGGTGGTTACACTTTCTTAGGGAAAGGACACTAATATTTGCTATGTATAAAGCACGACAGAGGTTGGCCTATATACAGAATGCCTATAGTTTGCCAGCCACTGAGAGGTGTACATTATCACTATCTTCCTTCCCAGGTGTGGAAATAAGGTAAAGTGATTTGTTTTTGCAAAACTCTGGGTTTTTGTCATAGCAGAAAGGTCTATGTCCTCTCTACTATAAAATAATATCTGTATTAGGGGTTTCCTAAGAGTGAGAAATGCTGCTTTCCTTAGATTATAAGCAGTACAGTATTGTATAAGTCAAGATGTTAGGTTCTGGCAACACATAAACTTGGGCTTGATTACTGATAATACTAATTATGTGATCCTGGGAAGTCACTTCACCTAAAAGTCTGTTACTTCTATAAAATACAGATATTACTGGACAATTGTTTTTTGGCTGCCCAGAATCCATTTCCCCTTCCTAATAACCCTGACTTCCTTTTGTGGAATGACCTTTTTCTTATTGTATACTGCTAAAGTACAAGCATGCTGACTCAAGCTAATCTAGTCTTATGTTCCCTTCCTACAACTTGAATCTTGAGGGAACCAAACATGGGTAGAGTTTACTTATTCCAGCAACAGTACCTAGGCAGCTACTGCTGCTTCAGGACCACTCCTGTGGTCTAACACTGCTGCCTCAGTTCTCTGCAGCCACTGTGGTTCCTAAGCCAGATTTTCTAGTCTTTACACTAAATCCGTGAGCTCTTATCATCCTTCTAATAAATTCCCTTTTGTTAACATTAGCCAGCCATTTTGTTGCTTACAACCAATGAACTCCAAATGAAACACTGCCTTATTAGGTTACTGACAAGAGTGGGGTTCAATAGCTATTCTAGTCATTACAAGTTAATTCTGTATGTGCTGTAAACACGGTCATGTTGTAAATATGATACAAATAATGTACAAGAAAGAGTCACCCACTGGTCACCTCCCAGGCCACCTCTTGGCAGAACTGTTTTCTTTTTTCCCACATCCTTAAAAGAAAGCCACCTTAACATACCTGACATGGGTCTTCACTACCCATTCTACTCCAGGAAATGTCTCTAGTTTTCGATGACCTGAAAATGGAGAATTAAGAGATCAGTCTTTTGAAGAGGTAGTTTTAAAGACATACAAAATAAGATAGAGATCCTGCATGCAATTACACATTACAGGAGAGAAACATGCAACTTTAAGGAAATTTTAAGGAACATTTCATTGTGAATATCAATAAGGGGACCTATAGGGGCTCATCCTTGTACATTTTAAAATAGCTGAGCAGAAAGCTTTACTTTGGGGAGCAGATCTAATCTACAGTCATTGAAATTTTACATTGTGTCATTTAAGATGTCAGACTTTGTGCCCAGGTTACATTACAGTTCACTTGTGATGGGCAGGATTATTAAGAGTTATGGCTAATTTATGCGGCAGCATATGGTTTTTCTTTTTACAGCTATTTTTATTAAACAAGTTTTGCAAAGTTTTAACATTAAAATTAACAGCTAAAGAATTGTTTATGCAAGTTGCTGTCACAGTTTATGTAAAAGAGAAATATGTGCTATTAAAATCAGACATTTAGGTTACCTTTGGTTTTTTGCGATGCATGTTAGCTTTACACATCCTGATTCTCTTGCGATAATTTTCCTTTAAAAAGGGGGGTATAGAGTGATCTCTTTTCATCAAAACAAGACATAATGCCCTGAAAGCTGACTTCAAACCATGGTTGAAAATTCAGTTATTTACACTTTATCACAATCTACAAATACAGTTTTTTGTTGGTGTGTTTTAAAAAGAAAAAAAAAAGTCCATCATGCACTGCTGCAGGCAGCTTGGCACTTCATACAAGAGGATTTTTCACCCCCGAGCAGTTTTAGGTGGCTCACTTAGAGAAGGCATTTGAATCCTGAAAATTGACAGAACAGTGGAAGAAGGGCCAACCAATTCTATCATTGCCTCCTGATCTCAGGAGGGAGTGTAGAGCCAGCCTATCACACCAGATCCTGCCCCAGCCCAGCTGATTTATTAACAGTGTTTCTGGAATTAGAAGGGAAGCCCTTAAGGGCACCCAGGGTTTACTGAGTTGTCATCTCTAAAAGCAGGTGCCATCCCTTTCCAAACTCACAGAGATTATTTGGTGTCACTCTTAGGATCACCTAGGGGCTCTACAGGAGGTGCAAACAAAGGTGGCTGGCACTTTAAATATTGACGCCTGTGTATGGAAACCAATCCAAGTTTTGGTTTAGTTGGGTTTCTCTCTCCAGAAATTAGATCTTGTGATAGGATTAGATAAAACTGTTTTCAACAACTTCCAGGGGGTGAAAAAGCTTTGGTTATTTTTAAACTAAAACTTAACAACTCGATAAACTTTTTTTTGGTAAACTTAAAATAAAATCCCCACCACCACTTTTAAGAATGTCTCCAACTTTTAACAAGCCCATTAACTTTAGAATTAATTTAAGTTTATTTGAAAGAGAAAACTATTTTATTGTCCACCCACAAAAATGACAATTCATCACATTTACTTTGATTAAAAAAGGACTAAACTTTATTGACAAACTGCTGCAGACATTTTGACATAGGTTTAAGCTACCTATTTAGGCAGACTTACACATGTAGCATTTAATCTTCCAAGAACAAAATGGGAGGATGGTACAAATCCAATTAGGACTTTAACTTATGTACAAAGTGGATTTTGATTCCTCTTTCATTCAGCTGCAGTGTCCCTTTTTATATCATGCTAGTGTTGAGACATACTTGACTATCTTAGGAACAGTTCAATATTGACAACCGTCAACTTAAGAAAATCATCAGCTTTTGGCCCCAGTGTCCAAGTGAGCTTTTCATGGAGTGCACAATCTCGGACAAAATACTTTGTCTTTTTAAATACTGAAACTCTGATTATTAGTACTATTATTGAAAGGTAGTTTGTGGCTAAAAAGCTCTGCATCAAGCTCAATTTAGGTGGCCAGCCCCTCTCCCCCAATCAACCTCTTCAAAACCTACTCTCCACTAAGTATCTCTCAACACTGTATGTCTGGGGCTAGATTTCAAAACCCACATAATGAAAAAGTCATTTTACAAACCTAATCTTGATGTTGTTTTTAAGTCAATTAATGTTAAAAATTGCATCAACTATTTAATTCATGAGGATCTTTCATATTAAAATTTAACCTTAAGATTCAACCGCCATGTGCTTTTAAAGGAAACATTTTTAGAGACGTCTGAGCTCACTTTTACATGGTGGCACCTCCTGCCGTTAACGTTTGTGATTTTAAATCTGAAACAGCCCTGAATTTTGAAATGTAGCCTAGTTTGGGATTCTGCAACTACAACTATATGGGATGCCTCAAATCAAAACTAAGATAAAGTTAACAAGCCTTAACTTCAGAACCTTTAAGCAAGCAATGTCACTTTTGAAACTAACAGGTTTGTGGCTTTTTTTTTACTCAACTTCTTTTTTTTATTATAAAAGGTACATTTCTGTTTATATTTAAACAACAAAGAAAAAAAGCATCTACACACTTAAAAAAATTAATTCGATATTCCTAAATCTATTTTAACTCATTTTAAAATACTACATACAGAAGCCAGAATGCAGAGTTAAGAATGGAGTAAGGTGGGGAGAAGAAGGGGACCACGAAGAAAAACACTTAGACAATTACTTGTCTGTTGTGGGTAAAGCAACAGGAATCCTGGGAGATACAAGAAATCAGTAACAACTTTGCTCATAACTGATATTTTCCCCTCATGTTTGTTTTTAATAACGTCCATATGGGTGCTCTCTGTATGCTCCCTTCACTGGTCTAGCTGGAGGGGCCTTCAGTGATGGCCTGGTCCCATTCCAGTCGTCTTGGCCTATGGGGAAAGCAAGAACAGTTTATAAATCATATGCTAATTGCATTTGAGGGTGAGCAAGGGTAAGTCATCTGGTAAAGAAATACTGCTTTGGGACCTGGCTGGTGTGGTTCCGTAGATTGAGGTCTGGCCTGTAACCAAAAGGTTGCTGGTTCGATTCCCAATCAGGGCATATGCCTGGGTTGCAGGCCGAGTTTCCCAGGGCCAGGTTTCCTAATTTGCATATTAATATTTTTTCTCCCTCTCTTTCTCCCTCTCTCTAAAAAGTAAATAGCTCTGGCTGGTGTGGCTCAGTGGACTGACCACACAACTGCAAATTGGAAAGTGGATGGTTTTCCCTGTCAGGGCACATGCCTGGGTTGCAGCCAGGTCCCCAGTAGGTGGCCTGCAAAAGGCAACCGATTGATGTTTTTGCACATCGATGTTTCTCTCCCTCTCTTTCTCCCCCCACCCCCAAAAATAAATAAATAAAATTAAAATTTTTGCTTTAAAAAAATAAATGAAACCTTAAAAAGAAAAAGAAAAATACTGCTTTGCTTCCAATGTTTTACTACCTCCCCGGTGGTCCATGTTTTTCCCTCGACTTTGCCCTCTTGAGCAGCTAAGGCAATTTCCCAACTGCAGGGCAGTTTTGAGTCGACAGACAGAAGGATACATCTCAGAAAGGGCCTGATATTATCTCCAGCAAAGAGGCTCTCCACAGGCAACGTGATCTATACTCCAGCCCCCAAACCTCGATAAACCCAACACTTCCTTGAGACAGTGAGGAAATCAATCTCAGTGGGTTGCAATGCCCTTTCCTGTTCCCAAAGTAATCAGACAGACTCAGGTAATGTGAACTTATGGAAGTCTTTCATACTGGAAGCAGCTAGCTCCCTCTCCATGCAATAGCAAGTCAGGTTTCCCCATGCAGAAATGTCCTCTGGCCCTCTGGGAAAAGCAAGCAAGGACCATTTCTTATGAAGCTCTCTAACAGTAGAGCTGAGGTCCACTGCTCTGGCAGAGGCAAGCACAATCAAATGTGTTTAGAGCACTGATTAGGAGGTTTCATTATTCCCTTTTTTATGCCAATAGTCCAGAGAAGCCAGATAAGATGGCTGACATCCTCAAATTGTTTTCCTTCTTGATAGGGTAGGATATGAGGGAGAGAATCACTTACTTCTAGAGCTGACCTCCCATAAAAATGAGTTGTATTTATAAGCTTATTCTTCTCTTTCACTGCTATACTTGACCCACATCAGTTCATTCCTGAAGTGTTTCTCCAGCTACATGCATTCACAAACATCTGCCTCCATCACTACAGGTTTAAAACTCCTATATGGATCTAAAGTCACACGGAACCCTATCTAAGCCTATTTATATGCATTGTGTAATAGATATGTCCATCACTTTCCAAGTTGCTTCTGGGGTACCAACAAGATAGTTTATTTTTGTCATTTTGTTTATAAAGGCAGAAATCAGAACAGATTAACCATGGCAACATCATACCAGGAGCACAAGGAGCAGTCTGCCTCTTTCAGTCCAGTCTTTTATCCAGCAAAACAGAAATGCAATTTAGTCAACACATACAGAGGTCCCATTGTGCTGCCTCACTGATGGAGGGAAAGACTGCAGGGCAATCATACCACCCTTCTAAATAGTGGCATATAAGTAGAGGAGTGCAGTGTTACTGATGGCAATTGACCATTGCCATTTAGCTGGAACCAGTAAAAACTGTTTCCTAGGGCAAGTAGCTGATTGGCTACTACATACTGTGCTGAGGAGGTGAGCTCAGCTTGTCCATCTGTGCGAGGCCCTAACAGGTTCCCCTTTTTTCGGCTATGGGTAGGGGGAGACTGACAACTAATATCTTAGGAAGAACTGTCAACTGCTGAACCCCTTGTCAAGGATTCTGAAATTTCTTCAGGTATGTTTAAAATACGTATTTAAAAGGCTGCTCTCTCTCTGCATCCATTGCCACATGGCACTTCCTCTGGGGTCCATTAACAAGACGCCATCAACTGGATCTTGAGCATACTCTTGAGTAATGAGATATCCAAACCTCAGGGAAGGCAGTTTGGTCGTACAGCCATTCTAACCCCTACAGTTCTCCTGGGATCAAGGACTGAGTTGAGCTGTCTTTAAGACAGTGAGGACCTTGGTGCCAGTGCTGCCCTGAATTACCTCCAGCCCCTATAGCCTCTAACCTGAGTCTAACAGGTGCTATTCTTGCCCAACCTGCTCTGGCTAGGTACTTGCAATCTAAGTCCCTTTCAGCTATTATTTCCTTTATATTGTGATTCTTTCTAATGAGATCCAAAATTGATTTTAAAAGTCAGGTAAAGCCCTGGCTGGTTGTGTGCCGGGCAGTGGACTGAGCACCAGCCTGCGAACTGAAGGGTCACAGGTTGATTTCCAGCCAGTCCACATGCTTGGGTTGCAGGCCAGGTCCCCAGTGTGGGGTGTGCGAGAGGCAACCAACTGGTGTTTCTCTCACATACCCATGTCCCTCTCCCTTTCTTCCTCCCTCCCTCCCCCTCTCTCTGAAAATAAATATATAAAATCTTAAAAAGAAATCATTAAAAAAAAGAGAGAGAGCACAAGAGTACAGTTGGATATAATTAAATTCTTACTACACACCAATGTGGCCTAGGTATCAGCAACAAATACCCAGTCTAGCAACATAACCTGGTCTAGCCATCCCCTGGCTTAAAGCAGGAAAAAAAAATCAACATCAGCTTAAATGTCTGCTGTTCCCCAACCAGGCCAAGCTGAACCTGAGCCCTAGTTCAGGACACCTGCTTAGCCTTCCAAGAGTAACAGTACCCCTATCTCTACTGCACACTACAAAATTTAAGTAAGAGTAGGATTCCTATTATTGTATCTACCAACATCTTTGCCTTTAAAGGGTTCTCTTCAGGTATGTGACTGATCCCTGATAACCCAGCATTCTCTCAGGCACTTACTTACACATTCTGCCCCACCACAGAAATAAAGACATACCATATGCTTCATAAGAATCTTGAACCTCCCCATGTCCATAGTCATAATATTCTGAGTCCCTAAAAGCCAAAGACACAGTGTTACAGAGCCATACAGCAATTATGTTTCAGTTTCACCTTTCTCCCAAGTACTTTTAAATTTCAGTCATTTTACTAAGTGTATAATATAGGAAGACATTCATTCCTATCTTCAAACCACATGTATAACTATGTACTCATAAAAAAAAATGTTACAAACTACAGCAAAGAAAAATGGGTATCACACAATTTAAAGAAAAAGTACAACCCCAAATTGACCATAGTGTACATACACATGTATATATATATTGGGCTCACTGGAAGAGAATAAACAAACATGAAAAGACTTGTTCTGTCTCTTACTGTAGAATTATGAGACACCTTTTCAGTGTATCACAGATAAGAAATACATAAAAATGTTTTTAAAGAAAAGTGCAGAAAAGAAGCTAAGTTATTGTGGTGGGATTATAGTTTCCTTTTCAACTTTTACACAACTTTAATGTGACAGTTATATTTTTAAATAATAAATCCAATTAATTTAAAAGCTTTTTCCCTTTGTTTCTATGTAGTCACAGCTCAGGAATTCTTCATCTGCTATTCTCAGGTTCTACAATATAATTTAAAATTCACAATTATCCAAATTTGTAGATTCAAGTATGTGCCTTACAGATGTCCAAAGCTAGGACCATCAAAATACCATCAGAAAGTAAGCCATACTGCTCCTTAGGTTTGTGCTGCCTAAATCTCTTGGTCCCTCCAGGACAAGAAACAGGACCGCCATTGCCTGACTCACCCTTGGCTCTGGCTGTAATAGCCTTCGTAGCCTTCGTAACTCTGTTCTGCATATGTATCATCATATCCCTGGAATAAATAAAATGAAATAGAACGTCAGAATCATAGAGAGTAGGGAAGATAATTACATCCCATGGGAGGATGGCAGGTTTCTACATTAACAGAATATGGAATTTTCCCCCAAAATGTTAACACCCATTGTGGAATAGTCAAGAGAGAAAGGGTTTAAAAAAAAAAAAAAGAAACCAAACCAAACCAAACAAACCCCCCACCCAAAAACAAAAAACCCTTCAAGTGTGGGCAGAAAATAGGGTACAAAGTTGAACGTTAGTGGCAGTAGTAGTAGGAGACCCTTTAGTAAAACACTGTACATCAAGACAAAGCTTATTTCCTGTTTAATCTACATACATATAGTAGTAAACCATGCTTAAAATGGAGAAATCTTCCCATAGGTTAACATTCATTACAAGAGAAAAGAGCAGAATCTAAATCTTATAGGCAGTCCCTGACACTCACATCAAGGGTCAAGGCCCTGTCATTCAACTTCCTTTGGCAACTTTCTAGGTAGGGGGAAATAGCACATTGTTCAAACTTCTTACATAGTCTTCATATGTTTCTGGTGCAGGGGGTGGAGGCAAAGGTATTCTCTGGATGCCTGCTGTCCGTGCTCTTGGTGCTGGAGCACCCCTCACAGTAGGTGGGGGTGGTACTCCTCGAGTCACGGTGGCACCTCTGGTGATGGCTCCTCTCACTGGAGTACCACGCACTAAAGCTCCCCGAGGTGGTACAACACCACGGCCCCTGGAAAGAGAAAGTTTTCCCCCCTTATTGACTTCATTGGGTGACACTGGTTAACAAAATTATACAGGTTTCAGGTGCATAATTCCACAACACATCATCTAAAAAAGTTTATTTTAAACAGAGCTTTTTATAAATAGGCTACATTCATGGTCAGATTTCTTCACAAATTCTGGAGTTAGCTAGATTTTATGATGCCTTAAAAAGACCATTATTAAAACAGAGGAATGTATGGGTAGATAAAAGATCCATAATGGAAGATTCCCCAAGTCCCACAGTGAACTGCCTTAAAGAGTCTTAACACTCCATAAGAAACAGTGATGAAAGGTAAAATTCTAAGTCAGAGATCATTTAAAAAATGCTGCAACTGTTCAAAATTAAAAGACCAAAAGTTTCAGCAGGACTTCTGCACCTGACTATGGCCAAAGTGCCCAAGAGCTAGAATTCCACTTGATGCAGGATACAAATTCTGAGTCTCCTTCTAAGCTGGAGATAAGAGCACCACTAAGAGAGAGATGATACTAGCTGGAAAATTTCTATCTGCTTTCTGGTAGTCTACATTATTTTTACCTGGGAACTGGTGGAGGAGGAGGGGCAGCTCCCCGGCCTCTCACTGGCACCCCACGTCCTCGAGAAGGCTCTGGTACTCCATTCAAGTAGGAGAGTTCTAGAAATTGCTCCTGGCAGATATCATCCATCATGTCCTGCAGATGAGAGATAATGAGAAGGAGTGTTGTGCAACATCTCCACCTTTTGCTGGGAAGTCATCTAGCCCACATGAGCCTTGAATACGAAGAACAGATTTGAAAGCCCAGGTGAAGTCTCAGAAGCCATTCATTCTCTGAAGTCAAAGGGCACCCTACCTATCACCTCTTTGAGGCAAGTACCTCATCTTCATTAAAATGTTATAGCTCTTCATGATGTGGTCCCAGCCTAGCTCTCCAGATCATCACTTCCATCCTCCCTCCAGCTATAACCTCCTTTCAAGCCATGCTGAACAGCTTTTAGTTCAGAACCTGGCATAGTCTTACATATCCGTTCTTGCAAATGGTTTCCTCTTCCTATAATATAAAAGTCACTACTATCAATTAAGCTGTATGCACAGGGCATTATATAATAAGCTTTATATAGATTTTTCACTTTAATCTTCAAAATAACCCTGAAGTAAGTAGACAGGTCTTCCTCTTCTTTTTTTTTTTTTTTTTTACCAGTTGGGAAAACAGATTCAGGGAGTATATAGAAACCAGCCTAAGGACATAGTGCTAGTAAGTGGCAGACACTAGATATGAATTCAGAATCTAGGCTTTTAATCATTAGACTATAATGCCTTTTTTTTTTGCCCCCTAAAGGACTCTAACCCACTCTTAGAAGACTTAATCTAAAATATTACCTTTTGAAAAACCGTCATTTGATGCCATCCCCAGTCCCACAGCATCATGTTATTATTCTCTGCCCAAGCACTTACCACATCATTTTAGAATTGTTTGCCTTTCTCACTAGACTGTGAGCTTCCAGAAGCCATTTTTGTAACTTCGGACCGAAGGCACCTACCAGATACTTAACATATGTTTGAGATGAACAAAGTTCAGAAAAGTGAAATAATAATTTGTCCAAGATGATACAGATAAAGCCCCTAGTCCAGTGCCCTTCCTACTGTACCAAGAAGTTTCTCTGATTACAGTTAATGGTTCTAAGGGGAAAACAAACAATTCTGGTCATGGATACAAAAATAGGCTCACTCTTTCTTCATAAGAGAGAACTGAAGCGTCATTTGCAAACTTTTCACATATTACCTGATGAAAGCCATTCGTTTTTTTTTTTTTTTTTAATTTATTGATTTTTAGAGAGAGGAAGGGGGAAAGTGAAAAACATCGATTTGTTGTTCCACTTAGTTATGCATACACTGGTTGATTCCTGCATGTGCCCTGGCTGGGAATTGAACCCATAACCCTTGGCATATCGGGATGATGCTCTAAGCAACTGAGCTATCCAGCTAGGCCCAAAAGCCATTCAGTCTTAATACTACATGCATTTTTACACATTCCAGTGGGATACAGCTTCAAGAATAGAAAATTCTTGTCTCTACAGAAATGTCCCTTCATAGGTCACCTCCTCCTCTTGCCTTACACATTACTGCTGCTTGAGACTCACACCGGAGAATCAAGTAACCAATGACAGCCAATTTGCTTAGTCTCCCAACCGCCACATCAACACCGAGGAAACCCAAATCTCCCTGGCAGGCATCTTTTTGAAGATTCACTTACATGGAAGCCTTATAAACTGATTCCTTTGAGAAAAATGCTGAGATTAATGATAAGGAGAAGATGGGCATTCCGTCATCCTTCAGAAACTGGATGGCTCAGGATACTTTAATATAATGCCTCAGAAAGAGTCAAAAGAATTTCCTTAAGGGAAAATTTTCCAGCTCTGAGTTTTTCTCCGGTATATTTAAAATCCGCTGTTTCATGTTCAACATTGTAATGAAAACAAGGTACTTGGAAGCAAGGCAGCTGCTGAGATATTTGAGACAGTGTTGGAATCCTTGGGGCTCAGCATTATAGGTATGCACTGCTTATAAATTTTTGCTCTACCAATTCTCACATTCTCTGATACCACAGTTAGTTCCAACTCCCTCATTTTACATATTCAAGAAAACCAAGAACTGTAGCTCATCTCCTCTTAGTTTCGGTGATGAAAATATGATGCTTACTCAGTTCTAGTTGAACAGTATTCCAAATGCTTCTAAGGTTCCAGATTCAACCATGATTATTAAATATCCAACAGTAGCATGTTAATTCTAATAACTACTAAGCCATGCTAAAAGGCAAAAATTGTACCATTTTATATTTATTCAAAGAATGGACCCTCTGACCAGGTGATAATAAGCAAGACAGGTAACCCTGTCTATCCTAACTCTTCCTGGGCCTCAGTTACCGTTCTCAAAGGACCTGCACACCAGCCCTGGCTTAGGCAGCTCGGTTGGAGCGTAGTCCCGATACACCAAGGTTGTGGGTTTGATCCCCTGATCAGGGTGCATACAAGAAGCAACCAATGAATGCATAACTAAGTGGAACAACAAACTGATGTTTCTCTCCTTCGCTCTAAAATCAGTAATTAAAAATTAAAAAGAAAAAAAAGGAGCTGCACACCGATCTATTTAATATCATCAACAGTTAAGCCTATAATAATCATGTCTCTTTCAACTTAAACTCTACTTGAATAAAATCCTCTAGGCAAAAAACCCCTGAATACATCTAGGTCAAATTTAATAAATTAAGACTGGGTACTAGAAACTTCTTGCTGTTATCCTCTAGACTCTCTAGAACAGAAACCCTTGAGCACAAGGGGTTTATGGCCATCTTAGTCACTTTCCTATCATAATCTCCTGGTTCCACACTAGTACCAAACAGTTAGTTCAGCAAAGATCCTGTTAAATATTTGTTAACCAGATTGTGGACCTAAGATACTGATATATAACTAAAACCATATCTCACAAAGATGAGTAGAGTGGCCTTGGGGCAGAGTGCTTTGAAAACTTGGAACACATAACAGATCACCTCAGGAAAATAAACGGTAAGTGCAGAATTTGGCATGCAATTTCAGGTTATGAAAAGACCCTGGTTAAGAACCCTTGCTTTAGCAAAAGTACAAGATCCAGTTCTCTCTTGTTCAAAAGATACAGGGTATGAATTTCCTTACTGGTACTAGAAACTTCTTGACTTCCTCCATAGCATGGGCCATAAGAGCATAGGCCTCACATGGGGGTCCAAAGACTTCAATGAAGACATGCAGATCCATATTCAAATGGGCATATTTGGGGTCTCCACCTTTGCGCAGCTCTTCCTCCTGTGGAAAAATGAAAACAAAACATCATTATCACACCAGTTACGGAGTTAATGACACCTTTACCTCAAGGCCAAAGGGACAGCAAGAAATAACTGTAACATTTAAGGATCACAGTAAAGCATGAGAAAAAAGTAAAACAAACTCTGGAGAATGGTAACTTACACAACCTGCTATACCTGCAATTGGTCTGCTGCTACGAGTTAACTACTGTGTTGAATCCCTGTTTTATTCACTGGAGTTCTTATTAGAAGATATAGAAAAGACAAACACAACTCCAGTCCCCATTCAGGTAATAGCTGTTTGCCAATCATTAAAAAAATTTTTTTACTAATTTTTAGAGAGAGGGGAAGGGAGGAAGAAAGCAAGGGAGAGAAACATCAATGCAAGATAGGAAACATCAATTGGTTGCCTCTCATATGCATCCCTGACCAGGGACCAAACCCATAGCCTAGACAGGTGCCCTGCCTGGGAATAAACTGGTAGCGACCTTTTGCTTTACGGAATGACCGAGCGACAAGGGTCAGGACTGTTTGCCAATCATTGACTCATTGCTCAAATGCTCAAAGGCATTTGCTTTTATTTATTTTTATTTTTTTCCTTAATTGTTTTCTGCCCGACCACTCTCCTAGAACTACAATTGCCCATATGCTAGACTGCATGATAATGTTCCACGGGGAACTAAGGCACTGTTAATTTTCTTTCAGTCTTTTTTATCTTCATACTTTGGCTTGAATAGTCCTGCCTTTAGGTTCTCATTTCCACTCCTTAATTTTTTTCTTTCAGTCTTACATTATCTTATGCTCATCCAGTGAAATTTGCATTTAAGCTATCACGTTTTCATTTTCTATAACCCCATCTCTCTAATTGTTATTCCTCTACGTCCTTGAACAAATTTATTATATTTATAACTACTTTAGAATCTTGTCTGTGAATCCCCAAATTTCTATCATTTCCAGGTCTTTTTCCATCAAGTGATTTTCTTCCTTGGTCATGGGTCACATTTCATAATTTTCATGTTTAGTAATCTTTTTGACAAACAAAAGTGAAAAGAAAAAGAACAGTAAAATAAATTTTAGTTAATTTTATTCTCTCCCCTCACTCCTTCCCTTTGGCAACCATCAGCTTTTTCTCTATATGAGTGTTTCTGTTTTATTAATTTATTTTGTGTTTTTAGAGTCCACATATAAATGAGATCATACAGTAGTTGTCTTTTTCTGACTTACTTCACTTAGAATAATACCCTCTAGGTCCATCCACATTGTTGAAAATGGGAAGATTTCATTTTTTATTGCTGAATAATATTCCAGTGTGTGCACATGCATCTCCCCACCCCACATCTCCTTTACTCATTTATCTACTGATGGACCTCTAGGTTGCTTCCTTATTTTGGCTATTACTAGCAATGGTGCAATGAACATAGGGGTACATATATCTTTTCAAATTGTTTTTGTTTTCTTCAGATAAATACCCAGAAATTGTTGTACCATATGGAGCTCTATTTTTAATTTTTTGAGTAGTCTCCATACTTTTTGCCAATCTTTGAGTCATTCATTCATTGCCAAACATTTGCTTTTAAATCCCAGGCAGAGCTATTAATTACCAGCCCTTCTTATCTGCTCACATGGCCTGGGAAGTTCTAGAGAGGAGAAATCTGGATAGAGACAAGAAAACCTCATGTAAATCTCATTAGCTAGAATAACATACTTTAGCCCTAACTGTATTATTCTAGTGAGAACTGGGAGTGGACAAATAAAGAGGGTATGAGAAAACAATGTTCATCAATTAGGCTACATAAAAGGAGGCCTGAAAGAGAAAGTTTTAAGGCTGTAGCAGGTATGTCTCATCTATAAACCTGACCCTAGAAGGCTAATACTATTCTGTTTTGGTGGGAGGTTTCTTGGTACTTATAAAGAGTACAACATGTACAGGGTGATGGCATGAAAATAAATAAGCATTAGGTTCTGTTGTCAGGATTACTCATGCCTTCTTTAAGCAGGCCTCACATTCTAGCTGGCTATAAAACAAACCAGACAACTAATTCTCACCTGCACTTACAACATTATTGCTCTCACTTTTCCATGTTACTGGAAAGGGAACGTGCTATTCACATCTTAGTCTGGGTAAGTTTTAGTACAGCTCCCCTTCCAAGTTTTCTTTCTTTCTTTCTTTTTATTTATTTTTTTAGACAGAGGGGAAGGGAGGGAGGAAGAGAGGGAAACATCAATTTGTGGTTGCCTCTCGCAAACCCCCTACTGGGAACCTGGCCTGCAACCCAGGCATGTGCCCTGACTGGGGAAATGACCCGGCGATACTTTGGTTCACAGGCCAATGCCCAATCCACTGAGCTATACCAGCCTGGGTCCCTTCCAAGTTTTCATAAATAAGCTTTCTAATGCCATAGTTGCCACTGCCATTTCCATTACTATGCAGTCATAAGTCAGAAAAAAAAAATCACTAGGGCACATATAAGCTCTTTCAGGGTTACCAAGCAAGTAAACTAACTTGGTGTGTAATCTCTTACATCCAATACAAATTTAAAGGAATCACATTCTGTACATATACAAGTGCTAGTTTCTATGAGGCATCTGTACAGGACCCTGAGTTGCAAGAAGGCATTAGGGTGTCTTCTTAATTCACTATGTGAGCTTACCTTGGCTTTGTCTCTCATTGAGCCCTTTCCCAACACAGAGATCTTTGCACCAGTCTCTTCTTGCAGTCTTTTGATAGTATTCCCTTGTGGTCCAAGGATCTTCCCCACAAAATTGAACTGACAGAAAATAAAAACAGATTTCTAAATATGTAAACTCCTATAAAACATTTCCACACCTACTGTCTCATTTGATCTTCAACAACCCTATAAAACAGGTAGAGTTCCACTCCCATTTTATTGGAGCATATACTGAGGTTGTACTGATAAAGTGACTGGCCTAAGGTTATGAAGTGGTAGTTCCTAGGCTTAATTTTAGAATTCCCGATTGAGTGTGATGTTCTTTCCATAACATTCTACAACTCCTAGTATTTTAACATATATAAACACTTTTAAGGAAGTCACCTCAGAACAGACATATGGCACCCTTTTTCAGTACTTTTTTTTTTTTTGTGAACTAAATATACTGAATTTCTTTCCTGAGAAAAATGAAAAAGGAAAAGAAGGGGAGGAGGAGAAAGCATTTATTTAAAAGTAAAACTTTGAGCCCTGGCTGCGCTCAGTGGGTTGAGCGCTGGACTGAGAACTGAAAGGTCACTGGTTCGATTCCCAGTCAGGGTACATGCCTGGGTTGCAGGCCAGGACCCTGGTTGGGAGCGTGCATTGATATTTCTCTTGCACATCAATTTTTAACTCCCTCCCCGTCTCTGTAAAAATAAATAAATAAATAAATAAATAAATATCTTTTTAAAAAAGACAGTTTAAAAGTAAAACTTTGAGTAAGAGATAAAATTAACTCCTTCTCATCAAGGATTTATGTTATAATTTCCTTTATCTGGATTTCATGTCAATCTTTTGACAAAACAGCTCTTTAGTATTCAATTTTTTTTTCCTTTGAACTTAGAGCCAGACAAACATTGGAGAGAAAAACTCTTTTTGATAATAAAAAGATGATTACATTTCTTTCTTGGATATAGCTATGCAATTAGTTATGGACTTGTTTGTTTCAACTGCCAGAAACAAGTACACGAGTATGGAAGGGAAGCTTCACAGGCTGACGTTTCTGATACATCGTGATCTCCGAAGTTATCATTATAGCCCATAACTCACACCTACAAAGACAGAGAAGTGAGGCACTTTTTGCCTTACCTTGGGATACTGCTTGACAGGTATCAGCACCCTCTCCTTCAGCTTCATATTCTTATGAGAAAATAAGTCCAAGTAATTCTCCTCATCATCCTTTTTTGAAAGCCCCTTCTGAATCTTCTCAATTTCTGAATAAAAGAAACAGAATTTTACGAAGTTTTGTTCTGGTGAATAAAGGCAAATTTCCAAGTCTGCATAAAGCAACAACATGAAGTACCATGTGGTAACATCAAATGGTTCAGTTGAATGTGCTAATTTCAGATGGTGACTAAAAGCACAAACACTAAATGAAGTTGACTAGGAAACTCAAAGCCTGCGTCTAGTAAGAGCAGTTTGCTCTTTCACCCTTACCTGAATGTCTCTACATCAGAAACATTCAAATGTTTCTTAGAATAAACAAATTTAACAAAACTAATAGGGAGAGATGGGGAAAGGGGATAGATAAATGAACTAAAAAAGTGAAAGTTATATGCATTAAGAAAAAGTGCAAAGTCATATCTTAATAAAGAAATGTCAATAATTTATTTATTTTTAAATTTTTATTTATTTTTTAGAGAGAGAGCAAGGGAGGGAGAAAGAGAGGAAGAGAAACATCAATTGGCTGCCTCTCACACGCCCTCAACCAGGGACCTGCCCCTCAAGCCAGGCATATGCCCTGACTGGGAATCGAACTGGCAACCTTTCAGTTTGCAGTCCAGCGCTCAACCCATTGAGCCACACCACACATGGTGAAATAAGTCAATAATGTAAATATAGAACAGAACCCTGGCTAGGTGGTTCAATTGGCTGGAACTTGTCCTGTACATTGAAGGGTTGCCGGGTGTGTACTGGGGGCAAATGATCAATGTTCCTCCCTCTCCCTTCCTCTTTAAAATCAATAAATATCCTCAGATGAATAAAATAATAAAAATAAAAATAAACAATAGTCCTATTAAAATTCCACTGTGACAGTAGTACTTTGTAAAGTTTTAAATTTATTTATTTACGAGAGAGAGAGACAGAGAGAGAGAGAGGGAGAGAGAAACACAGATTTGCTGCTCCACATACTCATGCATTCATTCGTTGATTCTTGTACGTGCCCTGCCTGGGGACTGAACCAGCAAACTTGGCATGTTGTGATGACACTCTAACCAACTGAAATACCCAGCCAGAGCAACAGTAGTACTTTGGATAGTAGCAGTCCTTAAGAGTTTGAAAGACCTGGTTCTTATTCTACCACTCACTAATTGAGTGAGCTTTGAAAAGTTATTTAATTGCTCTGATTTTTAGTTTCCTCATTTATAATGTAAAATGAAGGCAATATTTACTTCATGGGGCTGCTATAAAAACAGAATGACATTCATACACAGGCTAATTAAAGCGCATTTCTTGGGAAGTATCTACAGTAGCTAGCCCAAATTCAGTCAATGTCCTAAAGGAAAAAACATGCACCAAGGTACTTTAATTCGCAGATTAAGACAGTTTCATCAGATGGAACACCTTATCCAAAAATATTTCTTATCATTACAGAATTTCATCTATCCATCCATCCATCTGTTCCAAGTGTTTGAGTTCTTCCTAAAAAGAGGTAGATGAAAGAAAAGATACAAGTATAATTATTAATTGCTGTGTCAGGCTTACTAGGGCCAGGCACCTATCCTAAGCATAGGTAACAAAACAGAACAGGTCAGATATAGTCCCTATTGCCACTATGTTTATTTACTGCAGTCCCTAGTCAATGAAGTCAGCAATGAAGTATTGTTAAGTGCTATGACAGGAATAGTAACAGAGATGGGGGCAAAGTGTGTTGGTAATGAATAGCAACTAAAAGGTTCTATGGCCCACTGAGAACAGTCAATAAATTCATATTCTTAAAATCAGTGAAACATTCTAAGTAACACAGAATGTTCTCATATATTTTTCCCAGTGTTTCTATCTTCTATAATTTCAAGGGAAGGGGGGCCTCAAACTTCAGGATGCATCAGAATCACCTGGAGGTCTTATTACACTGGATTGCTGGGTCCAAGCCTGTCTGATATTTGTGTTAGGAATTTGCATTTCTAACAAGTGACCAGATGATGTTGCTATTGCTGGTCTAGGGACCACACTTTGAAAACCACTGGTTTAGGATAAAAATATACTACTTCAAAGACATTCTGCAAATCTATAATTTTAACAGTTTTAAAAAATGTTTAGACTAAGTCCAGCTATAAAGTATACAGATGAAGGAAAGTTACTTTGACTTTAACAGATTTCCTAAGAGCTCAGAATTTCAAACAGAAAGCCTCCCCTGTTTATTGAAAAGCTTTATTTCAGCTGTTACAGTATATAGTGAGCTAAATGACCTACTTGTGCCTGAGAGAGCACATGCTCCCTTGCTTTATGACAAAACTGCTAATCATATTTTAAGTATTCTTAACTAAACATTTACTCCTATGAGAAGAGCTGTAAATGGCAGTGCTTTTCATTTGCCTATGTTTCACTGCTTGGAATAGAAAACAAATCTGACCTTATAATTAACAGACTAAATGCTTCACTGAACATCTATTTGTTTGCTATTTTACTAGTGGTATTTCCCACCTACTGCTAATATTAACTTTCTGTAGTCACTACTTTTGAGCCTCCCATCTCTGAACACATCTTTTCTTGAGTTTTCAGGCTGGAAAAGTGGATACTCAATCCCTAAAAGTTCTAATACCACGTTTTTGACAGAAAAACATCACTAAGGAGCTTCTAAAAACTTGGAACAAATTACATACTTCATTTTATCTATGCCCCTCAGTGTTTCCTAATTGCTATCATTTAGTTAGGGCCTTCAGCTGTATTTTATACCACTTTCCAGAAACTTTACTTGATTAGTGCAAGAAGATAAGATTCAAAGTCTATTAATCTGTTGTACTCCTATGGAAGTAGAATTACAAAAACCGACCCCTGTAGCTTTGTTTATATGTACTGTAATATGGTCTGTGAATTTAATGCTTTTCTACAACATGCATCTTTCTATATTTTGAACGAGTCAGATCTTAATTAGAATCCCTTTGTCCAATTTATCTCACAATTTTTAAAAGAATAATAAAGCATTTTTAGAGAATTCAGAAAAGAACAATGATTTAAATAAAACTGAGAACTGAAAAGAATCAGAGGAGTTCAACCTAGAAAGCAAAAGACTAAGGGGCAACTTGAGTTTTCAAGGGTCATCTTCCATGTTTGGAAGGGTAAGGACCAAACACTTATTCTATGCCTATTCTATGTATCAAGTACTGTACAAATATTACTTCACTTACCCTAAAAAATAACTCAGTGAAGTAGCTGGTACAATCCCCATTTTCAAATTGAGGAAACTGAAACTCAAGAGAAGTTAAATTGATAAATCACAAAAGCTAATAAAGTACCAAAAATAAGGATTAAAACCCAGGTTTTTGCCCTGGCTGCTGTGGCTCAGTGGATTGAGCCCCAGCCTGCAAACTGAAGTGTTGCCGGTTTGGTTCCCAGTCCGGACACATGCTCTGGGTTGCAGGCCAGGTCCCCAGTAAGGGGCATGTGTAGAGGCAACCACACATTCATGTTTCTTTCCCTCTCTCCTCCCTTCCCCTCTAAAAATAAATTAAAAAAAATTAAAAAACAATAAAAGAACTCCAGGTTTTTTTAAACTCCAACTCATGCTTTTATTATTGCCTCTTAAGGGCAGGTGTGTATGTGTGTGTGGGGGCTTTCTTTAAACAAGAAAAGCTGATTTTGTAAAATTTTGGGAAATAATAGTTTATAACCTCAAACACTGTCATGTAGCTAAAGGCAATAAAAGGGCTCTGCAGGTGTCTCAGATGTTCAGTTGCCTTCTCTTTTTTTTTTCCTTTTTCAATTCTGTATTTCTCTCCTTAGCCTCATTTCTCTTGGAGACCTAGGAGCAGAAGGTAATGGGGGGAAAAAAACTTGAGAAGCTTCCTAAAAATGGCTTACCCTCAGGCAAAAGTACTTTCTAGACAACGTTTTTGAAACTAACTCCTTTAAATGATCTTTGCCTGGGCCTCGGGAGAACTTAAATGTCCCAAGAGTCAAAGAAAAGCTAAGGTGTAAAAAAGAGAGGTGACCCATTTGTTTCCTTGCCAGACACTTTCAATAATCATATCCAATGCCTTCTATGTGTCAGGAATTTTGTATTGTTTCATTTTGTCTTATTAACCAGGATTATCCCCATTTAACAACTGGAGAAACCCGGAATCAGAAAAGTTATGCAAGTTGTCCAAGATCACAAAACTAATTAGTGGCAGAGCAGGTGCTTAAACCCATGTCATTCCTTACATCAGTCAGAGCAAATTCAACTAATCTTGTGGCATTTCCTTTATTCTTTTACTATAACTTAATCTTTCCATTTTTGGTAGCTCCTAAGGATGAGAATTTTTTAAATATATGTTTCAAACGAAAGAGCATGAGTTCTGAAGCTAGACATAACTGGGTTTGGTTCCCACCTCCGATACAAGCTTGGTATGTGACCTTCTTAGTCTTCCCTTCTTACTTTTAGAGAGCATTATGGCATATTGCCCATGGCCTCCCAAATCTCTTTCTTATGGAACAATTTAAAGGTTAGGTTTATTTTTCTCAAAAAAATTTTTCAAGATAATTGTAGATTTATGTGCAGTTGTAACATGAGAGATCTCATATACATGTCACCCAGTTTTCTCTATAACATTTTGCATATCTACAATATCAGTCAGAAAATTAACATTAATACTATCTATTGAGTTTATTCAGCTTTCACCAGCTTTATATGCACTGATTTAAGTGTGGCTTTAGTTCTATACAATTTATTTTATTAAAGTTTTTAAAAAAAATTATTTTTACATAGGGGAAGGGAGGGAGAAACAGAGGGAGAGAAACATCAATGTGTGGTTGTCTCTCTTGCAACCCTGACTTGGGACCTGGCCCACAACCCAAGCATGAGCCCTAGGCTGGGATTCAAACTGGCAACCCTTTGGTTCATAGGCCGACACTCAATCCACTGAGCCACACCAGCCAGGGCCTATGCAATTTAATCAGATTCATGTAATCATCACCAGTCAGGGTATTACCAGTCAGGGTACAGTACAGTTCCATCACAAGGATTCCCCAAGCTATACACTATTATAGCCACAGTCCCCTCCTTCCAATTCTCCCTCACCACTGGCAACCACTAATCTGTTATCCACTGTATTAGTTTGTCTTTTCAAGAATGTTAAATTAGTGGAATTACAGGGTATGTAACCTTTTGATATTGTTTTTCACTCAGCATAATTCTCTTGAGATACAGACAAATTCTTGCATTCATCAATAGTTTATTTCTTTTTATTGCTGGGTAATATTCCATGGTATGGATACATCAGGGTTTAACTATTCACCTATTGGAGATGTGTGGTTTGTTTTCAGTTTTTGCCTATTGTGAATAAAGCTGCTGTGAACATTCATGTACAAGCACTATGTAAAACTGAGTTTTAATTTTTCTGGAATAAATGCCCAAGAGTGCAATTGCTAGGTGGCAAACATGTTTAGTTTTGTAAAAAACTGCTTAATCAACTATATATGAGGTCTGTCCAGAAAGTATCCAGCCATGTATTATGAAAAATAGGGACATTTATTGAAGGAGATACAAGAAATTTGTACATAGGACAATGATGCCTCAGTCCCCTTCAAAGTAGGCACCTTGGGAGCTCACACAGTTCTCCCAATCGCCATCAGCTGCCCCATTGTATTTTCCTGAATCTCATTGACAGTTTGAAATCTCTTCCCTTTCAAAGGTGATTTTAGTTTTGGGAAAAGCCAGAAGTTTCAGGGCACCAAATCTGGACTGTAGAGGGGCTGAGTCACCTGGGTGATTTGATGTTTCACCAAAAAACTCTGCATGAGATGTGATGCATGAGCGGGCTGTTGTGATGAAGCTGCCAATCACCAGTTGCCCATAGCTGCGGCCTTCTGAATCATCCGAATAGTTTCTGCATAGGAATGTTCAAGCTTAACACAAAATTTGAGGCAGATCTGTTGCTCTACTCAGCCATTTTGAATGTGACAGCCACATAGTACACAGGCTCACTCAATGGTGTCTACTGCCCCCACTGACTAGTATAGTGAAGTCATCATTGTTCACACATGCACATTCCTGTCCACTCTCCTTGGCTGCCAGGTTACATTGAAGTCGCACAAATGTTCTCATTTTATTAACAACGGTTGGACTTTTTTAGGGCAGACCTTGTAGACTAACAACATTTTACTTAATCCTACTAATATATGTTCTATAACATATAAAATAGTATTGTACTGTATGTATGTAGCCTTATGGGATTTACTTTTTCACCTAATATTAGATTTCCAAGGTTTCTCCATATTGTTGCATATTGCTATTCTTTTCATTTTCATTGCTATATAACTACTTCGTTTTGAAAATCTCTTATTATCCAATATATGGTGAAACAAGTTGTACCATTTTGTGAAGGTGTACAATTTTATGAATGAAGCATTCAAGTACAAGTTTCTTTGGGTATATTCTTAGGAATGACGTTGCTGAATTTTAAGGAATCTGAATGTTCAACTTTCAAATAAAATGACAAACTGTTATCCAAAGTGGTTGTACCAATTCATATTTCCACCAGCAATGTTTTAGTTCCTTATAATACACATCCTCTCAAGCCCGTAGTCTTGTTTGACTTAATTTTTGTCAACATAGCAGGTTTTCATCATTTTCCTGTCTCCAAAATTTTTCTCATTTATCATTTACTCTTTAAAGTTACTTTATATTCACCACATCAAGTTGAAAAAATAAATCCAGTTAGAATTAGTTTGGAAAATGCAAAAAATCAACATCTTAATTTAAAAATTCTGTCATCTTTATACTACTAGTTGCTCTTCCCCTCCCTCCTTTCAGGACATATCTCTCTTTTTATTCAGATCTTCCTTTATCACCTTTGATAAAATTTTAAGTTGACAATGTGATCACAATATTCCTCATCTGTAATATTAAGTTCAAAATTCTTTCTGTCTCACAGAATGGCCAGGAAGGTGAAATAATGAGTAGCACATCTCATGGTGCATGTTAAATGCTCCACAAAGGTTATATACTATTGTTATTGTTTGTTATGATTATTCACATACATTTTGAACTGATTTTTATTGCTTATCCCATGGCATTTGACACTATTCTAAAAATGAGATCTTTTTGTCAATTCTAATTGGCTAATGTTGGTAGATCGGAAACCTACTCATTTGTACATTTTTATCTTGTAAATCAGGTATTATCACAGGCCACTTTTCTAGGTAAACAATCATGATGCTGTTATGAACAGTGATAACTTCTGTCTTTCAATATTTATAATTATACCTGTATTTAATCTATAATGTCTTTGCAATTCCACTTTCTGGTTTAAATAGGTCTCCTAGCCCTATATAATGAAATGGGTTCATCTAGATGTTTCTATAGTATATTATAAATGAAATAAAGAAGCTATTTTGAAGTTCCAACAGACTGTAAATGTTCTCCACTGAATGCTTTTCAAAGATGGGTTTCTGAGTATCCTTTCAAGATCTTCTGGGGACTGTTAATCTATTTAAATGTTTACTTATCCTGAGTTATTTATACTACCTTATAACTTCCTAATTGTAGAAAGCAGAAAAATAGTGATACACTTAAAAGCACTGCGTGTTTATTATGTAAATACTTAACATGCATTATAAATTATTTTTGTTTCAGAAAACAAGCATGGATACACTGACTCCTTGCATCTGCAAATGCATTCAATTGTCATCACAGTTAAATATTAATTTTGCTAATACAGAAATCTATATTTAAAATCTAAATCCCTTAGAATTGTGTTGATATTTCTGCATCATGCAATGAAGATAATTATCCATTCATCAAATATTTAGTAAGAGGCCACTCTGTGTGATGCTCTTCAAGGAACAGGAGATACAGTGGTAAACAAAGCAGACAAAAGATCCCTACCGTGGTAGAGCTGACATTCTAGCTGTGAAGGAGAAGGGTTATCAGCAAACACATAACTACAGTATATGATGCATCAGCTGCTGCTAAGAGCAACATACAGTAAAGCTGGGAAAGGGACAAGGAGAGCTATGTGAATAGTGAAGGAAGAGTGGTCTGACTGTTGTGGCATCTCTTTGGAAATGGGCAGAGGTGCCTCAGTCCAAGTGCTAGGCTCTGGTCTGTGGGTTTCCTTTTTCTGTATCTTAGCCTTTTCATCTTCACTGCCCTGTTAGCTAGTACTCTGATGCATTCAAATGCGTTTTGTAATATTTTGTCTAAGGGTAAAAAATATTTTTTCAAGTACAATTTGTTAAAGGTAATATAATAGACAGAGAGGCTCTGGTGTGTGGATCCAGACTCCGAATGACTTCAAATCCTAGTCATGCTGTCTACTAATTTTGTTACCTTGGGCAATTTAATCTCTGTATGCCTGGCTCCCTCATCTGTAAAAATGAGGATTATGAGAGTAACTTCCTCATAATATTGTTCTGAAAATTGAATACTTGATGTTACATGCTCAGACCAGTACCTGGCACAGTGGTAGCTATATTTTTCTTACACATAATCAGAGCTTAAATACTACTATTCTGTCTTCTCAGTCTCATATTTCCTTGCAGCTGGTTACCTTCACCACAATCCTTTTCCCAGATCATTCAAAAATACCTTAAAAGCTGAGTTCAACATATATCGAGTTTTATCCATGCTAAGACACATACTGGGTTGGCCAAAAAGTCCACTTAGTTTTTTCCATAAGATAAAAGACACATTTTTCATTTTCACCAATAACTTCATTGATTTGGATATTTTGAGTATGTCGGTTATCTCCTGTATGGTATAATGTTGATTGTTCTCAATTACTGTCTCAATTTGATCACTATCAACTTTAACTGGTCTACCTGACAGTGGAGAATCGTTCAGCAAACCTTGAGCATGAAACTTCGCTAACTACTTTTCACATGTTCTATCAGTCATGGCACCTTCTCCACACACTGCACGAACCTGTTTTTGTGTTTCAGTTATGTTTTTACCTTTCTTGAAATAATAAAGCATATTTTCTTCCACCTTCAATTTGAAAATGGCTACACAAAAATTCACTAATTTCGGGCTTTTTTTTTTTAAAGCACGTTGATATGACAGCTGTCACAATACAATCTAACAAAACTGCTTTGAATGAAATTAAAGACAACTAATGCTACTAAAGCCATCTTACGGAAAAAGAACGAACTTTATGGCCAACCCAATATTATCTAATGATTACAGGTCAAAGAGAACTGTGTTTGTGCTCTTATACATTATTTAATCATCACAACTCACCATCCTACTTTACAGCTGAGGTTACTAAGGTTCATAATGTTTCCCTAGAGTACGTAACTAAGAGTCAGAAATTCGAGCCCAAACCAACCTCTTAAAAGTTCTAAAGTTTGTATTTCAGTCTCACAAATTTTACTTGGACTAATTAAAGATTTGAGGAAATAAAAATGAGACTACCAAGTGAACCTTTACCACTTAGTGTGACATTCCTAAATCTGGATGTACTTGTTTTCAAATCCAAACACCTGGTGTTTATTATATGTAAGACAATATGAGAAATATAAAGATAAAAAGCATTACTTACTCTCAAAAAGCTTGCCCGAAGAACACAACAGTAATGCTTCAAACAATCCAACTGTCTACAGACCAGCAAAGCACTGAATTGAAAATGTAGGCACTTTAAATGTTCTTATTCTTGACCCCTGTGTGCTTTATGCCTTGTAAAGACCCCTTACCAATCAATGATGCGAGATAGAGAACAAAGGGAAATATTTTTATAACGATCTGTCCATTATATTAACCTGCCAGAGTCCAACTACTGAGTCGAGTGTTGAAGGTCGAGGATTTTTACTTAATAAAATTTAGGTATCATAAGAAATACTTATTAAAACAATGTTTCAACCAGAAGTGAGGACGAAACAGAGGGCTTAGGGAGAAATCAGTGCGACCAGGTAATTGGCTAGTACAGACCAGGAAAGGAGCGCTAGTCTACGGGCGCTAGTCTACCGAGGACAGAGAACAAAGACTACTATTTCTAATCTATTTCACTACTGAAGCTGAAAGAAAAAAAATAAAAAAGACGAAGCCTTTCGGGTACAAGCATCGTACAACTTCTTCAATTATTGTCCATGTCGTTGGGGAATGTCATGCAACCAACCACCGTTTACCTCTCTCCCCCCAATTTCACACTCTTTAGGGTTGCCTTTCTCCCTCTTCAGCGATGAACACACTTTGTAAAATAAAGGAGTCCAGCCATCCGACTCTGTAACAATTATTATTTTATGTGTGAAAGCCAGAAATCTGATTCCGAAAACCTTAAGTGTCGACTCCCACAGGTTGCTCCTGCCTCGGAGGAACTTAAGCTCCAGTTACCGCTAAGTTCGACTCGGCACCAGCGACCGCGGCGCGCTGGACAGGGCACTCCAGCCTCACCCCGCCTCACCTCGGCCCTCCCTCCCGTAGTCCCTCCCCGCTCAGAATGTCTTCACCTCCTACACCCTCAATTGAGGCGCCTACCGCTACCAGCAGTCAAAAGAGCTTTCCCTCTGGGGGAAGGGGGAGATAAAGGTTCATTTCTGGAAGAATCTGAGCCCTCAGAGCGTGGGGCAGCTGCAAGGGGTGGGAGGGGGAGGGTCGGCAAAGGGGCGGGGAGTTTAGCCCTATCCATCAACATCTTTGCGCTAAGAGATCGCCAAGTCCCCCTCGGGCCTCCACTGCAGCCTAGACATCCTCCTTCGCACCGTGGGCAAGGATGAAACTATGAAATCCAAGCTCCCCGAGAGGAGTATGAGAGGAGAAGGGGAGTTCGCGACTGCCTCGGTCCCCAAGGGGCGGGAAGCAAGAGAAACAAAGCCGCTGCCACCCATACTCCCGAGTGGCCGGGCGACCCAGAAGGACCCAGGAGGCTGGCTTACCTGCCGTCAGCAACTGCATGGCGTGAGTGAAGGACGGGTCGAGCGAGTCCTTCTCGGCCATGAGTTCAGGCAGGTACTTGTTCTCCGGCTCCATCTTGACAGAGGCAGTGGCTGAGGGGGGCAGCAGCGGGGTCGGCGCCGGACCGCCCACTGTCGCGTCGGGACCCGTGGCCGAGGGCGGCAGCAGCGGTGGCGGCTGCGTGGCGGGCGAGGCCCGGGCTGTCCCCCGAGACCCTCCTCCGCCGCCCCGGGACCGGTGAGGCAGCGGTGGCTGCCGAGACGGCGCCTGACGCACTGAGGGGTGGGCACCTGAGGGGTCCATGGAGCCGCTGCGGCCCGAGGACCGGCTCATGCGCGCGGCGGGGTCGTCCCGGCGCTGCATTGGAGAGGATGTGCGATCGACGAATGGAGAAAGCGACGCGGCAGCGGCACAGGCCCGAGCGGCGGTTGGCGGGGGTGGAAGAGCAGGAGCGACGGCGACCGAAGCCGACCCGAGCGACCCAGCGAAAGAGAGCACCGGAAATGAGGCGGCGCGCGTGCGCAGCCAGTCACCGGCGCCGCCCTTGGGTCTCTCCGCGGAGAACAAAGTCCCCAGTCGGACTACGGCGCCTGCGCACTGCCGCGGAGACCGAAGAAGTCGCCTTTCCACTCCTCTCTTCCCTCCGAGCCCAACAGGCTAGAGCCTTGTGCGCGTGCGCGGATGGCCGCGGGCTTCGTTCGTTTTCTTTTCCACGTGACTCCGCGCTAGCGGGACACGTGTCTCCTCCCACAGTGCGCGGAGGGGGCGGGGGCTGTGGAATGTCTTTGTCTGTGAGCGGGCCCGCGGAGTATGGGGCGGGAGACTTGTTACTCGCGGGGCCACGCCCCCTCCAACGGCCGGGCCACGGAGTGGGGCTTTGCTCAATATAGGGTTGGGGTTGGTTGTCACTGAAGTGTGGAAATACTAGGAGGCTGGCGTGGGGGACGCGGAGGGTGCGGGGGTGGGGGCATGGTGATTAAGAAGAAAAGAAGTGAGGTTGTCTGGGCCGGAAGACAGGAGGGAGAGACTGCCTGAGGTGGGACAGGGGAAGAGACAGGGCACTGGGGAGGGGTGAAGGAGGGACCGCTAAGGGAGAGGCTGACGCAGGGATGAGGGGTGCGGATGGGGAAGGAAAGCTTGGAGGAAGAACTTGAGAAAGGACGCGACAGTGGGGAGACTGAAGGCTATTGGATGATTTGAACTAAGATTCTTCCGCCAAAAAAGTGGGGTAGAGGCAGGTCCTTAATCCATGATGGCTGTATCGTTAGGGTGACTCCTACTTACGTGAGTGCTAATCCCCGTGACTCTGTTGGCCACTTCACAATGGATTGTATTCCAAACTTGCTCAAAGAGACCCTTACCTCTGCTCTCGAGGCCAAGGTACATATCGTGGACAGATTCTCACAGTTTCCTCGTTCTGGGGTGGTGTATGCACAAATTCACAAACGTGATGCCTTCTCTAACCTTTCTTTCCTTTCACAGATTTTTGCTTCCCCCTTTCAAAGCATTCCCATCCCTTTTCCTTCCCAAGCAGTTTCCCAAATACACCCACGCTTTTCGAAAGCATTTCTGAAATTGTCTTCTGAGTGCCTGGAAAGTTGATTTTTGTACCTGAAACAGATGCCTTCAACTAGGAAATATTAAGGTCTGGGTACCTTCTTGTGGGTCGGGGAGAGAAATCACCTACGGAAATTAGAACAAAATACAAATAACTCCATAATTTATCTCATATATATTATACAGATATATTTCCAGTGTCTGGTGCAGTACTTTAAGGTCACAGAAGTAGTTTATAGTGAAGTAGGAGAATAAAAGTGTTTTAAATAATTGTAACGAAAAAATGTAATGTGACAAGTGCCAAAAGATAAGAGAATGTTAAGTGAGATCGGAATTCAAAGTACAAGATAGATTTCAGACAGGGGAGAATAAGTTCCAGGCAAAGGGAAATGTGAATAAATGAGCAGAGGTAAGACTGGTCAGAAATGCGTTTAAGAATGGGAATAATCTAGTTGCAACTGTGAAGAAATAGGTGGGTTGGGACAGCGAATGCATGCAGGAAGGGAAAGGGAGCAGAGAGATTTATAGCTCTCTTCCAATTCATTTCTGCTGCTGGCCTTGAAAATTCTGGTTGGGTGGTGGTGTGACAAATGGCTGAAGTGTCCTTGCTCTGTAATGAGATGCCCAGATGGAAGTACCGTGAGCTGGGCCTAATAAAACTTTGATAAAGAAGTGTCTGAGAAGGAGATGGGTAGTGGTATCTGCGGGTTTTCTGGATTAGAATCAACAGTCTTACAGCATGGCTGCCAAATCTTTATTACTTTCACTGAAGGCTGTTGGGTTGAGGGAAGGTTTGAGCTCTTTTTCTGGTGAGACAAACGGTAGGTAATCCCTGAAGCCATGCTTGTGCAGCAGCCTTCCACTGTCCAGGGAGGTTGGAGGGGGTGGGGATGGGGAACCCTTCGCTAGAGGTAGGGAAGAGTAATTAATCCCTGTCCTGAAAGCGTAGAGGCCTGGAGTTCATTTTGTGTTGACCATGGTATGCTGTCTCAGGTTCTCCTGAAGGTTTTAACAATATGGCTTTGTGAAAACACTAACTTTAAAGTGTGGCAGACAAATTCCAATCCAGCGATGCCTTGTCCTTGCTGTGTGTCATTGGGAAAACCACCACCTGTCTGAGCCTTAGTTTCCTTCTCTATAAAGTGGAGGTAATGATATCTGCCTTTCACTATTGTGTACATTAACAAATATCAGTGTAAACCTCCTGACAGCGAGGCTTGTAAGCAGAAGTAACAATCATTAGTATGCCATTTAGAGCTGAATAAACAGTTTCGGGTGCTCATGTTGTCTGTGAATCTGAAAGACTTTGCTCTCTAATTTCTCTTGCTTTCACTGACTATAGCGAGACTTTGTTTTGGAGCAGGGAGGTTCCATAAAGACTAAGTTTCTTGTACCCTATTTCCTTCCATAACCCAGTTACTGTGGCAAAGGGTGCAGGAGTTAGGGCCAAAGCTGGCTTGCTCAGCCTCTGCTTCCTCCTCCTAGATAAAACGGGACTCATAACAATAGCTACCTCAGGGCTGATAGAATTAAAAGAGAAAGCACCTGTGAAGTACTCAGCACAGGTGCTGGCAATTAGTAGGTGCTTGATAAGCGATAGAGACCATTGTTATTATTACTTATACACATGTATTGAGTACCTTATTTCAGACTTTCCCTTTCAAGTGAGTCTCTAACTTGCAGGCTGGAAAGGTTTGAAGTGTCCTTGACCTGTGTGATCACCACAGATCTGCCTCTCCTGCTTCGCATCCAATTCCCAGGAGAAGGGCTCCAGGCCTGGGCAGGAGAGTTTCTCTTTCAAGAGTGTAGTTCATCTGTCCAATCTTAAACACCTACTTGGTGCCAAATATGTGGAGGGTGGAGAAGGACACGGGAGACCGAGATTAACATTCAGGTGTTTTTCTAAGATTTTTAATTACAAAAATATATACTTTTAGCTTTAAGAAAAATTTAACGATGATAAAGGCATAAAGTGAAAAGTAAAATTTCCCCCAAAACCTTGTCCATTCACTTAAAGATACTCACTATTCTTTAAAGATACTCACTATTCAGTGGTTGCTTGTGCAGCCTTCCAGACATTTTAACACATCTATATGCAAGCCTATCCTTTCTGTTTTAAACACAAACTGTAGCATTCTATACAAACAGTTTTTGACTTATTTTTAAGCGAAATATTTTGGTCACCTTTCCTTGTTAGTATATATGAGTATAAATCTACTTCATTTTTTCTCATGGTCACATAGTATTACATTGAGCTTTTTTAATCAGGTCACTCCTATTTTAAAAAAAAAGTGATCTGAAGTGATTTTACTTTTATTTCCTTCACTTTAATCCAATCATAAAATTTCACAGCGGTTCTGGTGTGGGGGCAGAAGGAAGGTGATGTTAAGAATTCTCGGGGCTGCCCTGGCTGGTGTGGCTCAGTGGATTGAGCACCGGCCTGCAAGCCGAAAGTTCGCTGGTTCGAATTCCAGTCAGGGCACATGCTTGGGTTTCAGGCCTGGTCCCTGGCTTGGGGTGTGTGAGAAGCAATCAGTCAATGTATCTTTCACACATGGATGTCTCTCTTTCCCTCTTCCTCCCTCCCTTCCTGTCTCTCTAAAAATAAGTAAATAAAATCTTTAAAAAAAAAAAAAAGAATCCTCAGCTCTCAACTTCCAGCTTGTGCAAGCTCAATCTGGTGGTCACCCACAGTAGCAAGCAAGTTGGCAATCCGCTACTTCCACTCTGACCTGCAAGTGAATTCCCCAACCACACATACTTAACCACTTCTTTTCAGTATTGCAAAGCATACTGCAATGGGCATTACCATATGGAACATCTTTGTGCATAATATCAACATACCCATAGGATAATTCCTAGAAATGGCATAAAAAGGCTGTGCCAAGCAGCAGGGTGGGCAGCATCCTCTTCTCCCACCTTCACAACCAATTATGGGTGCTATTTTCCAATCTTTTTAGTCTTCATCAATGTGGTAACTGAAATGGCATGAAATTCAACATGGAGTAAGAGAGTCCATGCCCTCAGGGAGCTTACTGTTTAGTGAAGGAGACATGTAAACAAACCAAGAGTTACACATGTAGTAGTGTGAAAAGTGTTACAATAGAGCACTGTACAAATTGTGAGAATGCACAGGAAGAAGTGACTGACCAATTGCTGACATGAATTAGGGAAGTTGGATCTTTGAGAGGTTGCCAGGTGGATAGAGAGGTGGGGAGGGCATTTAAATGTTGGAAGTTCAGCAGAGCTTGGTCCTATGCCTATACTCCCTCCTCCAGTTCAGGGCTCTGGAATTATTTATTTTTTAAAAGGTTTTATTTATTTTCAGAGAAGAAAAGGGAGGGGGAAAGAGGAACATTAATTGGTTGCCTCTTGCTTGCCCCCAAATGGGGACCTGGCCCTCAACTCGGGCATGTGCCCTGACAGGGAATGGAAGTGGCGACCTTTCGGTTCACAGGCCTAGTGCTCAATCCACTGAGCCGCACCAGCCAGAGCACAGCTCTTGAATTTAGATCTCTAGCCCAAACATCCTAGTGCCAAATCCAGACAGCCAGGTGCATCCCCGATATCCCCATTTGGGTGTCTCAGAGGCCCCTCAAACTCAACATGTCCCTAATAGAACTCAAATGGCAGCCACTAGCAGCAGCAACACTCCTTTGGGGCCAGATGACTTAATGTAGCTTGGGAGAAGCTTCTTTTTCAGGACCCAGGCCTGTTCCAGCATCTTGAGAGCACCCAGACCAGCAAAACTTAAGGCATTCACTTTCAGGGCCATTCTCCTTGCTTACCTCAGTCTAGTCATGAGCTGCTCTTAGCGATCCCACAGAAGGCACTTTTGGTAGCAGTGGTGGGGAGGGACAGAGGGGATCGGAACAGGACTGGCATGCCCTACTGCTTTGTCCTATAACCTCATGGGAAAACTCCCTGGTATTGTCCCCAAAATACTGGAAGGGGACTTTGCAGGGGCAATAACAGGAACTCAGGATGATTAGTGTTCATGTGGGCTTTTTGACTACCCAGGCTGGCACTGCTGCGTGATATTTGGATTCTAGTAATCTTTTTTTTCTGCCTGTCCTCCCAACCAGAAGGTGAATAGCCGTAGGAAGGAAACATTTTTGTCTTTGAATACACAGAGACTGGAACAGAGCAGGCGTTGTAAATATTAGCAAAATAATTAAACCCTCATTCTCCCTGTCGCTTTTACCTCCGACTTGCTCCTCTTTCAGTGTCCCCCATCTTAGGAACAGTACCCCCAATTCATTACGTAGTTGGAAATCTGGGACTCAACCTCCTTTCCGCTGCCTCGCCACTCTATCCCTGCCATATACAATTCATGCATAAATCCTATTGCTGTTCACTTCATAAATATTGCAAATTCCATCCATATTTCTCTATTTCCACTACCTCTGAGTCCCATCTGAGTTGCTTTAATGTCTCACCTGAACTTCTGAACTTCTGTGACCTCTGAACTGATCCCCTGCTTCTACTCCTGCTTCAACACCATTTCTCTATTTTCCACCCAGGAGCCAGCATAATATTTTCACAATGCAAATCTGATCACGTCTGTTTGCCTGTTTGTTTGTCTTACACACACACACACACACACACACACACACACCCCGTTATTAAACCTTTTCAGTGACTTCCCATTACCCTTAGGATAAAGAACGGAATGCTTATCATGTCTGACTGAGCCCTGCCTGAATGGCTAGCCCTGCCTGGCTTTCCTGCCTCATCTCGTGTCATTCTCCTTAGTTCCTTTCTTGGCCAGCATGGATTTTTTCAGTTCCTGAAACAAGCCAGACTCTTGCCCCCACCAGACCGCACACTTTCTAGTTCCTTTGCCTAAAACTCCAATCACTGCTCCCCTCTCCCTAATCCAGCTGCTGCCTGTCCCAATGGCTCTTTTCCTTAGGTACTGTAATTCCTACATATCCTTCAGATACAGTATATGAAAATGTCTCTCCTTCAAGGAAACCTTCCCAGATCCCCAGGGCAGGTCAGCTTAGCTCTCGTTATGTGCTCTCATGGCTCATTCTTAACACCTGTCACATTTTAAATTTGCTTCTTTGTTTCATTATTTGAGATGACATGGTCACTAGAGTAAAGAAGGAAATCAGGGGCTCACAGGCCATATTTGGCCCGTGCATATATTAAAAAATTTTTTTAAAGATTTTATTTATTTTTACTTTTAGAGGGGAAGAGAGAGAGAAAGAGAAAGCAACGTCAATATGTGGTTGCCTCTCAAGCGCCCCCTACTGGGGAGCTGACCAGCAACCCAGGCATGTGCCCCAATTGGGGAATCAAACCAGCGACACTTTGGTTTGCAGGCTGATGCTCAATCCACTGAGCTACACCAGCTGGGGCTTCCGTGTGTACGTTTTAATTAACCTGGCTAATTAAAAAAAATTGAAATAGTTGCTAGTACTTAAACAATGGGAGATTTCACATTTTAAGCAAATTCTGGTTTTCTGGTTTTACTTGAAACATCAGATGTTCTAGGAATCCTGGATTCATATTTCTCCAAGAAATTAGCTTCTGCCGTCAGAGGGTATTGCCTCTAACTCCACAGGTATTTTTGCTATCAGCCTACTCTCTAAGTCAAGTTAGTGACTCAGTTCTAGGGGGATCATTCTGGTGGTGGAATGGGAGAGGAGATTGGAGTGGGTGGGGAAGGGCAATGGCAGCTGGAAGAACCCAGGGAGAGAAGGGAGTCCACATTCAAATTGGAGACACCTAGACCCAAGAGCTATTGCATCTGGACTTAGTCGAGCTCAGGCTTGGAGTGGGAGAGTGGAATAAGTTTCAGTATCTAATGCCCCTCTTCTATTAGAGGCTTGGTTTTTGGCTAAAGGGAAGTAAAAAACAAAACGGGAAATGTGCTACAATAATGGCTGATCTAGGAGTAAATGAATGGAAACTGGGATTTTAGCAAGATAAATGTTGTTCTTTTGGGCTCACCCGTGCCCTCTCCATGTCTCAGAAAGATTAAAGATAAGACCATGGTCCTTACTGTAGAGGAAATTGACAGTCTTGTGGGAGAAGAAGATATTTAAATAACTAAATACGTAATATATGCTAGACAATAGAATGGAATCCATTCATTCAACAAATATATTTTGAATACCTACGCAGAAAGCATACTGTGCCAGGTGCTGAGGATATAGTCGTGCAGAAGATAGACATGATCCCTGCCCTCGTAGCACTTAAACCTAGGTGGTTTGGGAAATCAGAGGATGATGGAATTAATTCTGAAGGAAGTTCACATCTATGGGAATTCTGGAAGACAAACATTTGAGCTGGGCCTGGAAGGGAGAAAAAATTTTGTTAGGGGTTGGGTTGGAACAGAGAAGGGTTTAAAAAAATTTTTTTAATTTATTGATTCGGAGAGAGAGAGAAGAGAAGGGGGGAGGCTGTGATTTGTTATTTACGCATTTATTGGTTGATTCTTGTATGTGCCCTGACCAGAGATCGAACCTGCAACCTTGACATATTGGGGCAACACTCTATCCAGTGGCAATTCCTTGCCCAGGCAAGGTTTATTCTAAATGCAAGAAAGAACAGAATGGATGAGATGTTTGAGGAATTGTGAAGTATTGGGTTGGAGTGATTATTTTTAGAAGAGAAGGAAGCAAATTGTTTAGACTCTAAGTTGCCTTTTAACCTAAATACCATTGGGTTTCTTAAAATAGAAAGTGAAGTCTCTAAAATAGAACTATTTCAAAAATAACTAAAATGAGAAACCAGTTCACAGGTGAAACACTGTTGCCCCAGTGTATAAAGTTTCACCGTAAAATAAGGTAATCATTTTAAATCAACACAATGCTCCAGAATTTACACTTTCAAATGAGAGGTGGTTGGATTCCTTTTTTCAAATTATCTCCAGAGCCTAAAGTCCATTTTTCAGACTATTATCAAAGGTGACAAATTTTTTATTTTTGAGGGTGAGTTTAATTTTGAAGGAAAACAAATAATTCAGAGCCAAAGTAGTGAATAAGGTAGGAATCAAGTGGGGGAGAAAAAAGAATTAGGTGTGACTACAAACTAGTGAATCTGATTTTCTTGTATAACTTTTAAAGTGACCCTAAACTCAATTCTGAAAGATGAGGTCCCCAAATAATTTTGAGCAATGGTAACCCTGTCAGAACAAGGGCAGACACAATCACCCAAACCCATTACTTCTAGGACAGCATCTGTTTCGATCATGCATGCATTTATTAATTCATTCACTTAATAAATATTTATTAAATACCTAATAGATGCCAGGCATTGTTTTGGGTGTTGAGGTAAGTGGTGAACGAAATAGACAGGGTCCCTGCTTTTGTGCTGCTCTCTAAATAGAGGAGGCAGATATTCACCAAGTAAGCTAACAGGGTTGAAATAAGTTTTAGGAAGACAATAGAACAAGACGTTGTGATAGAATGATTGAGGAGGGGTGGGGTTGGATTGGGTAGGGTAGTCCAGGAAAGTCTCCCTTCTCCTGGAGGAGAAGCAGCCAGCCATGGCGGGGGCTGGAGGAAGAGCACTCTGGGGAAAAAAAGGAGCACCAAATGCAGGGGCCCCTGAGGCAGGAACTGGTTGAGTGAATTCTAGGAACAAAGAAAAAGACCATATGGCTGGAGGATAAAGTGGGCACAGGGGTTAGCTATAGAAGTGAGCTGGGTGAGGTAGGTAGGATCAGAATCCAGGATGACCATGTAGACTGCTGTAAGTTTTCTCTGGCTGTTGTATAGAAACTTGTGAAGAACAGAAGCTCAAAGATTAATGAGGAGACTATCACAGTAGATATTCAACAGATACTTCTCGAACATCTATGTGCCAGGAACTGGGCTAGATGTTAGGGACGTAATGGTGAATAAGATATGAGTTCCTGTCCTCAGGTTGCTGATGACAGTGGGGGATACAGACAAGTAAACTGGCAACTGTATAATCAGTGTGGTAAATGGTAGAATAAGCATAAGTACAAGGTGCTACTAGAGTACAGAGGAGCCCTGACTGTGTGGGTCAGTTGGTTAGAGCATTGAATTGATACGCAAAGGTTGCAGGTTTGATCCCCAGTCAGGGCACATACAACAAGCAACTAATGAATGTGTAAATAAGTGGACATGTGTGGCTCAGTTGGTTAGGCATCGTTCTGCAAAGCAGAAGGTCGAAAGGTTGGTTGCTTGTTCGATTCCTGGCAGGGCACGGCCTACACCCGGTTGGGGGAGTGTGAGAAGCAACCTATAGATGTTTCTCTCTCATGTCAATGTTTCTCTCCCTCTCTTTCTCCCTGCCTTTCCCTCTCTTAAAAATAAGGAAATCAAATCTTTAAAAAAAATAAGTGAAACAAAAAATTGACATCTCTGTCTCTCTCTCTCCCTCCCCCTCCCTCCTTCCTTTCCTCCCTCTCTCTCAAATAAATAAGTAAAATAAAATAGTATAGAGGAGGGTCACCAGTCTAGGGGAGGGTTAAGCTTGCTTCTCAGAGGAGGTGTTTTTTAAGCTGAACTAAAGGACCTCAGAAATTAACCAGGTGAAGTCTGTAAAAGGACATCCAGGCACTGAGAGGACCTAGAGACAAGCAAGAATTTGGTGAGTTTGAGGACCTACAAGTAGTTCATCATGGCTGGATCTTAGAGGTATATTTCCTGTAAAAAAGAAATCAGCCTTAAGTTAAGAAAAAAAAAAAGTCTCGAGTTTGCACAGGAAAGGCATTCAAAGGTTTTTCAATAGCCAAATTACATAGTTCAGGGACCTGTCCAACTCTCAACTGCCTTTCTCCCTAATCTCAAATCAGTCTTAATAATAATCTGTTGAGCTGTAGCTTTGGACCTGATATTATACTCGGCATTTAAAAAGAGCATGCTGGTTGAACACCTCTGTTCTCCCCTAACTAGATGAAAAGAAACAGAGGAGGGAAGAAAAATCACTACTCTCTGAGTAAGAGAAAAGACCTACCCAGGAAACTAACTACCTGAGACTACTTAGATCCCACCATCTGTGAGGCTATAGCCAGGATACAGTGTAGAAAAAAGACTTGGGGCTTGTGTTAAGCTTTTTTATGGACTCTGGAAGAATCCCATTTGTCAAAAAAAAAATGGGACCAGTGGGTCGATTCTATGTTCTAATAAGCTGACTCATTAGTTTTGTCCCTAACCTCCAGGGTAGCTGTGCATAAAGCAGATTCCTGATTAGCACAGTTGGTCAGCATGTCTTGGGATAGTGGTTTACTACCTGTGCAATCAGATTTTTTCTTGAGACAAGCTTGCTAGGGCACTTAAGACTTTCAGATACCTTTTTTTGATAGGATAGGCCATTCTGACTTCTTTCCACAATGCATTCCTTACTAGGGACTTGGGGCCACAGAAATAATAAATAATAACGACCAACACCAACATGTGTTCAGTTTATTTAATTTTCACAACAGTCCTATGAGGCTAGTACTGTTATTCCTATTTTATAGTTGAAAAAAATAAAAGCACAGGGAGACTAAGTCCATTGCTCGAACTTACCAGGGATTTGAACCCAGGTAGTCTGATTTGATAGCCCCAAAATTTAAATTCTACAAAGACAAAGAAACAACCATAAGCCCCTAAAATTATATAAATAGGGAAATTTTGGCCTCTAGTTCTATAAAATTGGGCATTACACTGAATTCAGCGATTATACAATGGCATCAATACAATGGCTACAAAAAAAATTTACAACCCATAAAAGCAGACTACTTTTGTACCATGAAGTTGACCTAAATGAATTAATTTGTTCTCAAATTATTACAATATTAAGTTGCTATGATTAAGCTCAGGTTAAGCAATTGTGATGCTTTCTTAAAGTCTATCAAGTATTTTTTATTTTCCTTTGTTAGGGAGAGAAGGAGAATAATCCAACATTCTCAAAAAACAATCTAAAGGAAATTAAGGTTGGAGTCTTTTCCTCTTGGTAAATTTCCCTATCGCAAACAAAAACTTCTGAAATTTTTCGTTCACCTTAGAGCCCAATGTCTATAATCCCTAGTACATAATAAGTACTACAAATCATAATTGTTAACATCTTTAAGAACTTAGCATACACTGGGTACTGTGTAAACCTTTAAGTCTAGGAGAAAGGACTAGAGTTACGCCTACTTTACAAAGAGGAAGAAACCAAGGCTCAGAGAGTTTAAATAATTTTCCCAGATCACCTAAGTGATTAATTAAAGTTTGGAACTCAGTGTTATTTGATTTTAAAGTCTAAGCTCTTAGAGTACAAATAGTTATAGAGATTTGTTCTAAGACAAAGATACTTATTTAAATGTATGAGGGTGATTATTATAACGAGGGTGTTTCTCCTACACTCTTTTTGATTTATTAAATTCTTTTTAAAATTTATTTTTTATTATTATTTTATTTTTTAGTGATGTTTCTTTTTAAAATATATTTTATTGATTATGCTATTACAGTTTTCACATTTTTTCTCCCCTTTATTCCCCTCCACCCTGCATCCCCTCTCCCCACAGCATTCCCCCCCTTAATTCATGTCCATGGGTCATACTTGTAAGTTCTTTGGCTTCTCCATTTCCTATACTATTCTTAACCCTCCCCCTGTCTATTTTGTACCTACTATTTATGCTTCTTTTTCCCTGTACCTATTCCCCCATTCTCCCTGCTCCCCATCCCTGCTAATAACTCTCCATGTGATCTCCATTTCTATGATTCTGTTCCTGTTCTAGCTGTTAGCTTAGTTTGTTTTTGTTTTTTTAGGTTCAGTTGTTGATAGTTGTGAGTTTGTTGTCATTTTACTGTTCATATTTTTGATCTTCTTTTTCTTAGAACAAGTCAGACTCTTCATTCCAAAACACCCCTCAGTTTATTCTGTTATCAGATTAAAATATGAACTGGCAAGCATTAGAGGCTTTTATCCTTTGTTCTTGACTTCAACACAGGGCCCACTTGACACTTTGTTGAGGTGTTACAGAGTTTTTGAATGACACAGAACTACCAGGTTGTCATTACCAATGGTTCTTAGTACAAGATCTAAAACATTTCTGTGAAAATGGCTGACACAGACATAGTGGACACATTCTCCACTAGATGGGGTAAGGTAATGAGAGCTGAGATATGAGTGATAATTAGGCATGGCAAAAGCCAAGTATCTTGGGGATGGGGGAATCTGCCTGCAGAACCTAAAAAGATTGTTATAGAACAAGAGTGGTTTTTATTTTCTTGGTTTTGTCTGTTTTAGTGATGAAAATGCAAGGCATTCTCAAATAACCAAAATATCCCTTTCATAGAGAGATGGTAAAGCCATCAGCGAAAACTTCCAGTTCAGATGTCACACCTTAAGACAGATTTCTGGATGGCATTGAAATAGCTTAGTATATCACAGTCAGGTGGTTCCTGGGAATGTCATCTAGGACACAACCACCTGCAAAGTTGGGGCGATGTCAAAGAATGCGTATATGCCTTTTAAAAAACTACTAACATACAGTACCATCTTCTCCATGGCGAGAATACAAGGGTCCTGGGTGGAAGTGGGAGTGATCCTTCTCGCATTTATGTTTAATAATTCACTCATAGAGTTTTTGCTTTTTTCCCTGCAATTTTGAGTTCAGTGGGTTTGGAGGTCTTATTTCCCAAGGAATGCTTCCTCCAGGGAATACAGACATTAAATTAATTTTTTTTTTAATTGGAAGCTGAGACTTCCCCCTGGTCATTCTGGGCTCCTCAGGCAATTGAACCAATGAAAGAAAAATGGTTTTCAATATTGGCTAGGGTGACCGATCCTGATTATCAAGTGGAAATTAGGTTGCTGCTACCAAAATGGACAAGAAGAATTATGTCTATTCCCAGTGGATTCACCAGGGTATCATCTAGTACTCCCATACCCAATAACCATCAGTGAAACCTGTAGCAAAGCAATAAAAAAGACAGGACTACCTAGAAATGAATCCTGTGGAAATGAAGGTTTGGGTCATCCCACCAAGCAAAGACTCCCCTCCAGGCAACATTCTGGCAGAAGATAAGGGGAATGTGGAATAGATGGTGGAAGAAGGCAACTGTGAGTACCAGCTTAGCCTTATGATCACCTACTGAGGCAGGATCTGTAGCTACTCTGGAAATCTTATATTCATTGGTTATTTCTCCCTCCCTACTTCTCTACGTCTCCCCATGCCCTACTATATGGCATGAAAAGCACTTCACATTTTAGGTTCCAGGTGGAAGAATAACTGAGCTGACATCACTCAACTACAATGTGGTTGGTAACTGATCGATTTTGTGCCTTCCTTTGTTGTCCACCCCCAACCATTCTCTTTCTGTGTTTGCCTGTGCCCGAGGAGCTTAGCTCCATGAAATGTATCACCTGGGCTTATTATTCACTGGGGTTCCACCAATGGGAGGCACTAGCAGGAGATGGGCATGCAGAAGGAGAGTGAGTTTGGTGTTTTTCCCTGCTCTGGGTCACATTTTCTTATTTTGCGGCAATGGCTACTTCCTTCCAAGACAACGGCTTCTGTCCTCAGCCCCTCTTCCATGGCTCAGGGTCTCTCTAGGTTCAGGAAACTCCATTTCCTTCCCCTTGCCTTTCACACTAGCATGGTCATAACATCCTGCTGTTGGTAGCCACTGGCCACCTCAACTTCTCTTCGGTTCCCTTAACTGTGCCCATACCTCTTGAATGGTCCTTTCATTAAAGTTTCTTGAGTCATCTGAGTTTAGTTCAGTTTCCCGTTGAGACTCTGACTGATAGATCAGTCATTTAGAGGTGAGATGCAAAATTCTTGAAGTAAATTTGTTTATTATTAAAAAATAAATCTAGCTGTAAAATCCTATTAAGAAGGGTGGGAGATGAAAGTTAAGTCATTCTTTACAAAAACATTTACTGAGTGCTTCCTATGTGTAAATTAGGTGTTGGGAATATCAAAATTAATGTCAGCTGCTGCCACCATGTACAAGCCAGAGGGAGGCAGTGGTGTACCCAAACTGCATGGTGAGAGAGGTGCTCTGTAATAGAGTTGTTGAAGTGCAATGGGACAGATTTGAAGTTTAGTCATTCATTTTACTACTTGGATTTATTTTAATCCCGCTTCTCCCTTGGCCCAGAAAATGGTATATAAAATCTAAGAGAAACACTATTATTTTAAAAAGATTATTTTCAAATTCTGTCTTAGTATAGGATATTAATCCCCAATGTGACAGTAAAAGATCTGAAGGGATGTTCACCTAAATATTCCCAGTTGTTATCTTTGAGAAGCAACAATAAAAGAAAAATTTCATCACATTACAGTTTTTTTAAAATATGTTTTTATTTTATTTTATTTTTTAGACAGAGGGGAAGGGAGGGAGAAAGAGAGGGAAACATCAATGTGTGGTTGCCTCTTGCATGCCCCCTACTGGGGACCTGGCCTGCAACCCAGGCATGTGCCCTGACTGGGGAATCTAACTGGTGACCATTTGGTTTTCAGGCTGATGCTCAATCCACTGAGTTACACCAGCTGGGGCACATTACACCTTTCTATATCTTAAAAATTGGTAAAAACTCTTTGTAATTAAATATGTAGTATAAAGGAAAGAAAGAAAGGAAATAATGCTCATGGCAGGGCCCACAGAGGAGGATATTGATTTGGGCCTTACAGAATGAGTAGGAACAGAGAAAGGGGAGAGGATAAAACAGAATCACAGAGTATCTTATCCTTATTTCAGATTGTTGTAGTACCTCCTTCATACCTGCTCCTGTACATTAATTTATTGACAGCATCTTGTCAGAAAACAAGTATGTATTGAGAGCCTGCTCTATGCCAGTGTATCTGATACCAAGGCAGTATAAGTCAGTTCCTGCTGTCAAAGCATTTACAGTCCCAATGGGGAGTTAAGACATTCTCAGAACAGAGACAGCCCATGGTTAAGTGCCAACGGGTTTGGCCCATGAAAGAGCAGGAAAAGCTGAGTACGCTGCCAATGTTTAAGCCCGAGAGCCTTGGAACAGCGGTGCCATTTATAAAAATGGAAAGTTGGAAAAAGAGAGCTGTTTTGAAAGCAGATATACCTATAGTAAAATATCACAGTCTATGCAAATTACACTGTGGCTATGCAAATGAGCAGGGTTGCAGAACTGTTGTTTAGAATACAGGTTGCCAGGAACTATAATAATCTCTACCTTTCATTGAGTGTAGACTGGGTGCCAGGTACTGTGCAAAATCATTTGCATACATTATCATTTAATCTTCACAACAACTCTATGAGCTAATTATGACCCCTATTTTCAAAAAAAAATTTTTATTGATTTTTAGAGAGAAAGAATCATCGATTTGTTGTTCCACTTATTTATGCATTCATTGGTTGATTCTGGCATGTGCCCTAACTGGGGATTGAACCTGCCAACTTGGCATATCATGTCAATGCTCCAACCAGCTGAACTACTCGGCTAGGGTATGACCCCTATTTTTTAGATGAGAAAAGTGAGACTTGGAAAGGTTAGATCACTTGCTAGTCCTTGCAACCAGTGGGAAAGTAACAGATCAGGAGATGAACACAAGTCTGTACAACTCCAAACCACTATGACACTATGCTTTGTCATCCAGGAGTACTGTCACTGGAACCCCAGTGTTTTTTCCTTGAGTCTGCCTGCCTGCATGCACTGGCTCAAAGAAATGCACAAGCAGGAATTTGCAGTATAGAAAGAAAAAAAAGTTTAATATTGAATTGTTCAATAAGGAGATGGGGAGCTTATGCTCCAAAAATGCAACTCCCTGATGGTGTGTAGATTACAAATTATATAGGGGAAAATCACAGGATACCATGGGTTAGGGAGTTCAGGGTCATGCTGGGAGCTGATTGGTTGGAGGTGAGGTAAGAGTAATAAGTCATTTTTTTCAGATCTTGAGGACAGTTCTGAAGTCTTTTCCTCTGTCTGGTCTCATGGGAAAATAGCCAGGGTGTTGTTCCACCCTTAGGGCACAGGAGCTGAACATAATTACATCAAGATGTTATCTTTAACCTGCCAGGGGTCTGAGCCAGGTGACAGGGCTACTGTCTTCTGCTGCCTCATAGGTTGCTGATTATCTTGGGGAAAGGATAGGTTTCTGAGAGGTATAACGTAGAGAGAGAGATGATTTCTAGAGCTAGGATTTAAACTAAATTTAATCGAAGTCATAGGGACCCTTGGTTTCAATATGTAGAGGATACCGACTTGGCTTCAGCTATAAGTTGAAGGCATATGTTGGTGTGCCACAGGCACTGACAGCCCTCTCAGACAGGCAGCTCCATCACCACTACCATACCACCATCATCGAAGGAGGCTCAGAGAAAGTGATAACTGGGCAGAGAAGGCTTCAGGAAGAAGTTGAGCTTTGAGCTGTGTGTTTTGTTTTTTTTAAGATTTTATTTATTTATTTTTAGAGAGAGAGGAAAAAAGGGAGAAAGAGAGGGAGAGAAACAGTGATTTGTCAGAGATACATGGTTGCCTCTTACATGCTCCCAACCAAGGACCTGGCCTGCAACCCAGACATGTGCCCTGACTGGGAATTGAACCAGTGACATTTTGGTTCACAGGCCAACACTCAGTCCACTGAGCCATACAAGCCAGGGCTGAGCTGTATCTTAAAAGACAGACTGAATTTGAATAGAGGTAGAAATGGAAGGAGGACACTCCAAGTAGAAGAGGCTAGAGATGTAAAGAAGAGAAGATGGACATGGAAAAGGCATGCAGGTAATGGAAAGTCTGGATGGGGACCTGATAGAAAGTCAGATCTAGCCCTGACTGGCATGGTTTAGTTGGTTGAGCATCGTCCTGCAAAGTGAACATTTGCCAGTTCAATTCCTGGTTGAGGCACATGCCTGGGTTGCAGCCCAGTCTCTGACTGGGGAGTGTGTGAGAGGCAACCAATTGATGTCTCTCTCACACATCGATGTTTCTCTCCCTCTCTGTCTCCCTTCCTTCCCCCTCTGTAAAAATAAAGAAATCAAATATTTAAAAAAAAGTCAGATCTAGATGATCACATATGGAAATGTGGAGCAAAAGACAGAAAAATAAGTGAAAGAGGATAAAGAGAAGAGGCTGGGAAGAGTGAGAGAGGGAGGGAGAGAAGAATTGGAGAGAGAGAGAGAGAATAGGGCATCACAGAGTCAAGAGAAGCAAGGCAGAAAGGAAGGTCTCAAAAAAGATATAGGTGACCACGGTCAGTTAGTGTAGAGATAGTAAGACAAATCACAACAGGAAAGAAGCCACTGACTTTGAGAAAATCAATATGCTACCCCAAAGTAAATCACTTTTTAAAAATTTATTAATTTTTGTGAGAGAGAGAGAAACATTGGTTTGTTTTTCCACTATTTATGCATTTGTTGGTTGCTTCTTAGATGTGCCCTTTCTAGGGATCAAACCCACAACCTTGGTGTATCAGGACGATGCTCTGACCAACTGAGCTACTTGGCCAGGGTCCTCAAAATAAATGTCTTTGAGCAGGCTTTCATATCTCAGTAAAAATTACCAAAAAAAAACACGGTGAATTATACTGGAAAGGGGGTAGTGATTCTGAACCAATGCAGCTAATATTTCCTGAGCACCTTTTATGTACTTAGGCACAGGTGATGGCTGGACTCTATCCTGTAGACCAGACAGGTATTATCAATGTCTTCTTAGAGAGGGAGATCAAAGCTGAAAGAAATTAATTAACGGCCCCATGGCCACATAGTGAAAGTAATGGAACTAGGATTTCAAACCAGGTCTGCGTGGTCCTAAAGGCCCCACCATTTTCTTTCCAACTTCAGTGTCTGTGCTGTGTACTGATGGCTCCACAATAATAATGTCAAAAGCTACCATTTCACGAGCACTTCTGGGCACTAAGGACTGTACTAAACAGTTTATGCACACTAATTTTATTTTATGACACCCTTTGAAGTAGGTATTATTAATCCTGTTCTCCAGATAGGGAACTTAAAGCTTAGAGAGGTTAAGAGACGTGACTGAAGTCACACAGCCAGAAAGTGGTTGAAGTAAGCTATGTATAAAGCTGTGGGCTTCTGCCCTGGCCAGTGTGATTCGTTGGTTGGGTGTTGTCCTGCAAATCAAAAGGTCGCTTGTTTGATTCCTGGCAGAGCACATGCCTGGGCCCAGTTGGGGGCATGCAAGAGGCAACTGATCGATGTTACTCTTTCACATCGATATTTCTCTCCCTCCCTTCCCCTCTCTCTAGAATCAATAAAAGAAAAAAAAAGTGAAGCTGCGGGCTTCTATTGCCTCAAGAATTTCTTAAAGGAAATCTATTTGGGACCCAATAGGTGACTAGCTAGTGCACTGAAGCTTTATAAATCAGTAATTGTATAAAGCTAATATCACATGCTTCCTGGGTCATTTTCGGTGGTTCAAATGCCGAGCATCTGGTGGCAGACTTTCTGGCTAGCATCAGCATCACTCAAGGCTGCTCTGTTGAGTTGCAGGGCTTTCTTTGTATTACATTCCTTGATTTACCCTAGGGTTTGAGACCAGTATGTGGTTTTTGAACTTGCTTTTTCATCAGGCACAGAGAAAGCATGAAAGTTCATCTACTGCCTCAACTATTAGAAGTGTTTGGGCAGAACCAGGCACTCGTGGCTGGCCGGTGCCTCTACCTGGCAGTCCCAGTGGCCGGCATTGCTTTTCCTGACTGAACTTGGTGGGAAGAGGCTGGCTGGGTGGATAAAGGCGTCTGCCGGGCAGTCAGAGGCCTGTGAAACAGAGTTCTAATTCCCTGCCAGCAACCTTAACTGTGGCCTGGGCAAGACCAAGCGAAGACTCTTTTATTGACAGCAGCTTGGGCGGAGAGGAGGCAGACATGGAGATTTCCCTGCGGGGTTCTGGGCAGAAATAAGCAGGAGCTCAGTTGACACTGTGATTGGTAGGCCAGGGCAGGGAGGGGGCCATTAGGCCAAGTGCCTCTCTTCCCCTTGGTCGTTAGTCAGAAGGCCTCAGGGAAATTGTCAGCTTTCCTGATCTAATTTCCAGCCCCCTGCTGTATAACTGAGTGATTCTCTCCACAACTGAGCGGTTCTCTCCGCATATGGTCAGTAGCAGATTTTTCTCAAGGTGAAAGCAATTAGGCCTCTATCTCCTCCATCTCCTCCTCCCCTACTGCTAGAAAGCAAAGGAAGATGGAAGGGAAGCTGTCCCTGATTCTTCCAAGGTCAGCCAGGGTGGCCTGGCCTGTTCTAGTAATTGGCTCCCGGACCTGCTCTTACCACTGTTCTCACAGGTTGTTGCAGTCTCAGGCATTTTGGTGTCCCTCAGGGAAATTGAGAGGGCAGGAGCTGGTGCTTTACGCTTCTCTCCCCAATGAGAGAGAGCCCATCTCACCTTGCCCTGGGCAGAGAATTACTGGAACACCGTGAGGCCAGCTTGGGCAGCAGCACCCACATGGAGCTGAGCTGCTCCCTTCTCTCTCTGGAAGTTTCAAAACCAGGCAGGAGAAAACTCTTTGGAAGGTGCAAGAATTCATTTGTTTGATTAACAACTATGCCAAGCACTCTCCGAAGAGTTCCTGGTCCCTGTCTTCTTGGAGCTGAGGGGAGTGTGGTGGGTGCAGGAGGTGGAGAGGTAGGAGAGGTCATGAGGAGAAAGTCACCAAGGTGCTGAATGTCACAATAAAGGGGGGAAGGATACCACAGGAATCTGATCTGTAATAGAAATCAGGGAAGGCTTCATGGAGGAAGAGATTTTTGAAAAGGGATAAAATCTCATGGTAAAATGTTTAAAGGTAAAAGGGGCAAAAATTGAAAATAGAAGCTTGCAATTATCCCCCACCACCCTCCCTCATGGTCATAGCTGTTACTCTAGTGTTCTGTACTTTTCCAGGAATTTTTCATATGTAGCCAAATGTAAATATGTATATATGGCACTAAATTAAAAAAACAAAAAAACAAAAACAAAACAACAAAAAACACGAAAGTGTGATTGTATCGTGCACCCATTTTGCTGGTTACATTTTTTCACTTCACAATATATCCAGTACATTTTTCCTTGTCACTAGAGAGAGCTTTGCCTCATTCAATTTGAAGGCTGTGTGTGGTATGATGAAGTGATTTTTTAAAAGGTAAAACGTGAAGAGTGAGTGAGACTAGGAAGGCAAAGGGGTGGTTTTTTAAGGAAGAACCTAGGAAAAGGAAAACTACATAGATCTCCCTAAGTATACCTCCTAATATCTCCCCTCCTCCTGTTTCCAGACCCCTCTCCTTTTCCTTGCTGCCACATTTTTCCCACTATAATTTGCAAAGCCCGTCAGTTCCCTTTGTCTTGCCCTATCCCTGGGGAGCTTCATTCTTCTTGCCAAAGCAACTTATTAAGTATTTTCCTAAACAAAGAACCATCTACCCAGAGAAAAATTACACCATTCCCCTAACAGACAAAAGTAGCTACAGGCAGTTGTGGTTTTAAATAGCAATTAAGAAAAAAAATCTGTTACACACATAAAGCACCTGGCAGTTCACAAATGGTGGTTGGTTGTTACTATTATTATTTACCTGAGCTGATAGATGAGTTTGTTGCTGAAAGAACCCATCCTTCATCCTGGAGCACCCACCTTTTGATTGGTAGCTTTTAAATGCAGAAATGGTGTTTTATTTGTCTTCATACTCCCAGTTCTCAGCACAGGGCCTGACATAGAGTAGACACACAGGAAATGAGTGTTGAGTTGAACACTCAAGACCTCTGAGGGTGCTGCTCTGAGCAGATACTGAGTCATGGATGTTTGGGTCTGCTGTGAGCTGGACCCCAATATAGATGCTTTGGAACAGTAGAGATAAAAATTTAAAAAAGACTTCTGGCTCTGAGAGACTTCACTATCAGGCTGGGCCTTGTGAAATGTCATATCATTTCACAAACTGTAAAATACCTCTATAGTCCCTTGCTATCTTTGGTGGTTTTGTCTTTTGGGGAAGGGATAAGCTCTCCCCCAACTTAGGCATAAAATAGATACAGTACTGTGCACAGATCTTAAATGAACAACTGAATGGATTTTTATACACGTATGTGCCTTTATAACCCCCACCCCCAATCAATATACAAACATTTCCAGTACCCAGAAGGTTCCATTGGCCTATTTTCAGGTATAGCCTCTGCCAAAGTAAAAACCACTATTTCTGACCTGTACCACCATCAACTTTTTAAAAATTTCTTTTTTATTTATGGATTGCTTTTTTTAGAGAGAGAGAGGAAAGGAGAGAGAGTAAGAGAGAGAAACATTGATTTGCTGTTCCATTTATTTATGCATTCATTGGTTGATTCTTGTATGTGCCCCAACCAGGGATCTAACCTGCAACCTTGGCATATCGGGACAATGCTCTAACCAACTGCAGTGCCCAACCAGGGCATCATCAACTGTTTTTAAGCTTTTCGCTGTTAAATGTAAAAATCTTTAACTTCCACGATTAAAATCTTTTTTAAAGTAGGGTTTTATTTAGCCAAAAATGCCCCCCAAAAGACCAATAATTGGAACCTGGAGTCTAAACCACCAGCAGCATGGCTAGGTAGGAAAGACAGCATGTCCATCATTCCAGAGTTCTTACAAACATTTCGATACATTAAATAGGGGTAAGGGGGAAGAAAGAAGAAGTCTGAAAGAATTTACATGAACTTTAGGCAAAGGGGTGGGAGAAGGTGAAGTGAGCCATCTCTGAGTTGGCAGAATCCCCATAGAAAATGTTTGTTCTGGTGGCAGGGCTGTAGGCAGCAACCTGGAAAGCCCACTGTAAACAAGCTGAGGCTCCTGAAACTAGGTGGTGCCTGGCTGAAATAACCTGCAGAAGTAGCCACCTGGAAATCAGTTCAAAATTCCAATAGGCAAAACAGGAATGTGAGAAGTCCTTTGTTAACTGACTCGCAGCCATTAACAGGCTGACAGTTCTATCTCTTTGCTCTCACTCTCCGGTCACTGTAATTTAATTGAGAGCATCTCAGAATTTTTTCTTATCATTATAAATTGAGTTACACAGTATGTATCCTTTTATATTTGGCTTTCTGTGTTCAAGCTGTAAGATTCACCCATGTCAATGCTTCGTTGTGTGTTTGTGTGTGTGTGGTATAGTGTCTACTGAATGAACATATAACAACAAGACATTTGGTTTGTTTCCAGCTCTTCTGAATAACATTGTTATGAATGTTCTTTTATGCATTTACACAAGAGAACACTTATTTCTCTTGGCTGTTTAGTATATATGTGATAGATATATGAGAACTGCAAAGTCATAGAGGATACATATATTTCACTTTAGTAAATACTGCCAATTTTCCAAAGTAGTTGTGCCAATTTACACTCCTATCAGTGATATGTGGGAGTTCCAGTTTTTCTACCTCCTTGTTAACAGGTGGTGTTATCAATCCTTTTAATACTGGCCATTCCGGCAGATGTGTAATGGTATCTTACTGTTTTCACGTGTCTACAGTAATAACTAATGATGTATTCACATGCTTATTTCCTGTACTTATTGGCCTTTTCATACGTTCATTGGCCATTTGGACATCCTCTTCAAAGAGTCTGTTCAACCTGGGTCTTCTCCCCCAGAGATGTCTCACCCACAGCTATGTCCCTCCTTGGGCTGATCACGTCCTTGTGCTGCCTCGAAGGATCCTGCTCCTAAACTCAGCACCCACATATCCAGCTGGCTTTGTTAACTCTAATAGGATGATCCATATGCCCCTCAAGATCAACATGCCAGTGGAAATCTCCATTTCCTCTTCAGCCCCAAATCCATTTTCCTTCCTTTCCTCTCAGGCTGACTTTATGATCTGGTCCACCATGTTCATTCCCACTGTCCCTGCCCAGTATCTCACATTTCTCAAGAAGTTTGCATGACCAATTTCCTTTTCCCACCCTACACCCCTCCTTGCCCCGAGACCTCCTTTTCACATCTCACCTCACATGTCACTTCCTCCTATGCGCTCCTCCAGTGCCAGTTCCTTCTCCTCATGTTACTTATCACGCTGTGTTGTAATTACCAGTGTCATTGCCTGAATCCCTGAATCAGACATCTGTTGTCTTTGACTACTCAGCATTCATTCCCTGCTCCTTAGTTAGTACTCTCATTTTCTCTGGGAACCATCACTCCATTTTCAATCAGTGTGAAATGGGTGGGCTGCCCAGAAGGGTGTGCATGTCACCCAGGCCTTGTTCAATCAGCATATTTCATCCTTAAACCCCATAACTGTGTCCATGTTAAGCATGGTATCAAGGTAGTTGATCAGAACCAATCTTAGGTTTTTTACTAGAACAACTGGGAAAAAGCATTCTTTTTCTGAGGCAGTTACTGACAGGCTAAGATGAACGGCTAGAGCCAATGGCAGCCATCATGCCACCACAAGGACAAAGCTTACTTGAGAATGGAGGAACCAAGAGTAGGGTTAAGATGTAAAGAGACATTTTGAGCCTCTGGATCAATAAGCCTGAAGTCCATCCTACTGGTCAACTTTCAACTAAGTGATCCAATAAATTCCTTCTTGCTTAAGCCAATTTGAATTAGTTTCAGTCACTTGCAACCAAAAGTGTGCTGACTAACACGTTCCCCCACTAGACTGCAAACTCCGTAAAGGCAGCCTTGCCTGGCACATAATAGGAATTCAGGAAATACGGTTTTAAGGAAGAAAACCGGAAGGTTTTGTCCTCTTCACTTTGCTGGATCCTTCCTCCTGACTTTCCCTGCCAGATACTGCTCTAGCCATTCATCCTCAGGTCTACCCTTGCGGGTCTGAGGGTGGCTCATTCATTCTCAGCCATGGATCTCTGCTCCCTGATTCCTTTCAAGCTTACTTGCCTGTCCCACTAGAGACTTTGATGGCTGTTTCTCAGCTGTCTGTCCTCCAGATTCTCTTCGCTCGTCAATCCAACCAGCCACACATTCTAGGTGGAAGATTTCTTCTTCACATTACTGGAGCACATAGGTTCTACAAAACAGTACTCCTCCATAGCTTTTTGCATTTTTAATGCTTTGATGGATTTTATAATTATTTTTACTTAGATTTATTGTCAAACTATAGAGCAGTAGTTGTTAAAAACACAAGCTCAGAAGGCTAACTCCCGGGTTCAAATCCCAGCAACTACCAGCTGTGTGACTTTTGAGAAAGTTACTTAATCTCTCTGTGCCTCAGTCCTTATCTATAAAATGGAGATGATAGTGGTATTTACTTTATAGTGTTGTTGTGAGAATTAAATAAGTTGATTAATATAAAAAGATGTGTTACACTGTGGGAAAATCCCACATGGGATATTTCACAAAGGAAGTGAAAACAAGGCCAGGTTTCCAAGGGACTAACAATGGCTTAGTTGGTTGCAGGAAATGCAGCGGAGTTATAGCCTGAGTGTCTTACCAGGGACTTCTAATGAGTTCCCTTGTTTTCTCTGTTTTACCTGTAATGTGTTCTTAATCTTACAATGACATCACTAATGAAATTATTTTCAAGTGTTTGGCATCTCATTTGGGTTCAAGAGCCAGAGTGGTTACCAATAACCACAGAGGGACAATGATGGTGTTTGCTGCATAACTTGGGAAATAGCATTCTTTATATTTTACAGAGTATGTATTTCACCTGCCTGATAAGTTCGGTTCTGTGATTCCAACACAAGGATATCCACGTTACAGAGAAGATTTAGGGACTCCTGCAGTGATTAGCACACTATGGAACTGCTCATAACTGGGAGACAAGAAAACACTGCAGCTTTAAGAGCATGGGCTTTGCATTTGGTCATATCTGGATTTAGGTCTCATCGCTGCTTTTTGCTTGCTTGTGTGAACTTTAACTATTAATTTATCCTCACTGAGGCTCCATTTTCTCCTCTGTAGAAATGATGAAGTAATTTCTCCTAAGTTTGTCTCCTGGCGCAATCAAAGGATTGACAGTCACAACATATAGTAGACATTGATAGCATCTACTTTACAAGGTGGTTGTGCAGATTAAATGAGATTGTTTCTGTAAGGCAGTTAGCTCAGTGATGGGCATATAGAAAGCACTCAGTAAATATGAGTTGCTATTATTAGTAATTTTACATGTAGAAGTACTTCTGATAATTATTGTTATAATAGGAGAGTGTAGAGTCAGGCGAGTTAATGAGGAAGGCTTTCTGAGGAGATTCTAAGTTTTAAACTGAATTTGAAAGGTAGGAAGGAACCTATTTTGTCAAAGAAGATCAGGGTGAGTGATTCGAGAGGGAAGAATGAACAGGTGTCCAAGTAGCTCATTATGTGACCAAAATGAGCTACTTGGATGCAGCTCAGTCCTGTCCTCAGGGCACTGTTGGGTCCCTGCCAGTAGTGGGGAATCCCAGAAGCTTCTCTGGCTTGGCTGCAGAAGGAAACAGACATCTCCCATGGAGAGAAAGGAAGTCATGGAGCTGTGGTCTGGTGGTGCCTGAGATTGGGGCCAAACCGGCCAGTGGATAAATTTCTGTGTGAGCAGGGGAGCTGACAGAGTGAGGGCCTGAGGGTCAACCCAGGACTCCTTGGTCATGTGGGCAGCTGGACTGGAGGTTTCTTTTTCTCTGCGGAGTTAGCAAGATTGGATCAGTGGCTTCTCCCCAGATGTTCAGAATCCCTGTCCTCCTATGTATCATCCTTATGGGCTCTTCTCTAGAGAAGGAAAGAGAGCACTGTATAGGGAAGACCAAAGGGAACTCTGAGAGTTTTAAAACTCTGGTCTGAGCTCCCAAGAGGTCATCAAGGGACTCAGAGAGAGACAGCTAGACTAGGCTCTGCTGCTTTCTTCTTGGGCCAGGTATGTCCTGCCTGTCCCTCCAGACCCACACTTTACCCTCTTCTGGGTCTGACTTGTTTCAGCACATCAACGGACTCCTTTTCCTTCTGGCTTCAGGCTGGCTCAGCCAATGGGAGTCCGTGGATAAGAGGCAAGAGGAGAAGGTTGGGATATTTTTTCCCTTGCTTCCCTCCATAGGCTGGCAGTATGCTTTGATTGACACTCACTGATCTTCTTAAGAAGGCCGCTTCTCCAAAACTCCCTCCAGGTTTAGGTAACCATCTTTCCTCTGTCCCTTCAGGCCTAGGGGTGGCGACAGCTCCTTGGATGTTACTAGTCCTGGGTTACCATGCTGTCTCACGTGGTTCTTCTATACCACCTATACTGTCATAAATGAATCCTCTTCAAATTACTCTAATTTGAGTACCATCTATTTTCAGTTGAGACCCTGACTGATGTATTTGCCAAGTAAGGATTGTTTTGGTTGTCTCAAGGGGAGGAATGAGAGAGAGAGAGAGAGAGAGAGAAAATCAATATAAATTATTGCCTCATTTACTACCTCATATACCTGAAACTTGAGGTACAGACCTTAGACATGGCTGTTCAAGTGTTTAGGCAAGAGCTCAAAGGTTGTAGGCTACAGTTTCTTTCCAACCTTTAGCTCTGTTTCCTGTGGATTGCTCTGCACTCAGGCACTCTTTCCATCTAGGAATCCACAGTAGCTCCAAGCTTACATCCTATCAGTGCCAAGTCCAAAACAAGTTCATCTCTCTCTCCCAATGGATTCAACAAAATTCTAGCATTCTCGTTGACTCGTCATGGTTCACAAGTCCACTTTCCAACCAATCCCTGTGACTGGAGGGATGAAATAAGCAATTGGCCAGACCTGGGTCACCACATACTCTCCCCTGGAGCTTGAAATAGAGGTGTCAATCCCACTCATATCAAATGGCCTGAGAACAGGGGAGGGTGGTTCCCAAAAGAGGATGAAGGTACTCTACCCAAAAGAGGAGGCATGGATGCTGAGTAGGGCAAAACCATGAGCCTATTCTACGTGACTGTGTGAATTTGGATAAGTGACATAACCTCGGAAACTTTTGTGTCCTCTTCTTGAAGAGTGCTAAGAATATCTAGTGATTATTGAGCAGTTGTTTTGTGCCAGGTATCACACTAAGGGTTTTACATGAATCTTTGAGAGGTTATTTTCCGTATCCATTATTTTCCCTAGTTTACAGAAAAGCAAACCAAGACTCAGTAAAGTGATTTGGAGCCCAGCTTGAGGTTTTTGTGAGGATTAAAAGAGGTATAAGAAAAATAATAAAGCCAACATTAATTGTGATTTTACGATGCTGTCTCTGAGTCAGATGTTCTACATGGATTCATATTTAATCCTTGCAACAACTCTCTCAGCCCCGGAAACACTCAGCACAGCCCCTGGTTCAGTAGGAGCTCACTGGTAGCTTCTCTCCCCTTATGCTCCCTGACTTTTCTCTTCATGTTGGTTCAAGTATTTCCCCAGTGTTGGCCATACTAGGTTCTTCAGAGTTGCGCGTGGTCTCTGAGCTGTTTGCCCTGCTACTTGGAAGCTGAGAAAACCCAGGCATAGGGCCTGCAAGAAACTGAAGTCCTGTTGGGGGGATTGAGTTCAATCAGAGGAGAGCAGGTGCGAAAAGACACAAGGCAAAGTGATTGATCAGTGTCACCCAATCAGTGTTTTTTCCTGTGCATCTTCAGGCACTTTTAAACATCTCTGGAGGGTTGGGGTTTACCCTACTGGGGAAGTGAGAGGTAGAGGGTTGATGAGTCCAAGGCTCCCCAGAAAGCTGGTATGAAGACCAGATACACATTCTGGTTTGTGCTACAATCCCCTGAAGTGCTTCATCATGAGGCTAGTTGTCCATCATCTTTGACCATTCAGGTGCCAGGACCTGATGATTCCCCCAAATGAATATTGTTACCTGAGAAGTTCTTTGTTGAAAACTTTGACCAAGTTTTCTTCATTGGGATTGACAGTAGGGACTGTTTCTTTTATTTCTTGTGTTTCCAACAACTAAATGCATGTTTAATCGAACTTAATAATAGTGATAGTTTATTCGGAGCGTCCTGTGAACCAGTTACTTTACTGATCATCAAATCTAATCCTCACGACAACCTTGTATTATAGCTACATTTTTTATCCCTATTTTACAGAAGAGTAAAGTGTGACTCTGAGAAGTTGGGTGACTTGTCTAAGGTCTCAAGGTTAGCAAATAACTGAATGGTAAGCTAGTAAGTAGCTTGGAACTCTCTCTTGAACTCCAGATGGGCACCTCTAGTTGCCTATTTGACATATTCACTGGAATGTCCAATGACATTTGAAAATTAACACATCCAAGACTGAGTTCTTGGTGTCTACTCCCCCAACCTGTGCAATTTCGTGCAGCTGCACCTATCAGTTGCTCAGGAAAAAAACCTTGAGTTATCCTTCTTTCTTTCTCACCCACTCTAGCTCTAATCTGTCAAAATGCTCGGTTAGCTCTACCTTCAAAATAACCTCCAGAATTGACCACTTCTCACTCTCTCTACTGCTCCCTTTCTGGTCCAAGCTGTCATCACCATTCACCTGGATTATTGTGATAGCCTGCCTCCTCACCAGTTCCCGTTTCGGCCTCTGCCCTCTTTATTCATGACAGACTCTTAGGTCACACCTCTGCTGGAAACCCTTTAATGGATAAATTGATGAGTTAAAGCTGAAGTCCTTATTCTGAGCTACAGGTAGTATTCTGAGCTTCCTGAGACTTCTCTCACGTCATCTGCAGTCTTCACGCCTCCTTTCCCCGTCCCCATCACTCTGCTGCTCTCGCTTTTCCTCAGACCATGCACTCTCACTTCAGAGACTTTGCATATGCTGTTTACTCTGCCTGGAAATCTCTTTCTGCAAATACCCACATGACTTGCTTCCGGATCTCTTTCAGGTCTTTATTCCATTTCCATCTTCTTGGTGAAACTTTTCCTAGATGCCCTATGCAAAATTTCACACCCTCCACTGATATTTCTATTCTTCCCCTTTTTTTTTTCTTTTTAGGACTTATCTCCATCTAAGATAATATGTCTATTCTGGTTTATTGTCAGTTTTCTCACTCAGATGTATGCTCCCTTGTAGCAGGTTTCTGGTCAGTTTTGTTCACTGCTGGATCTCCAGCTCCTTTAACAGGGCCTGACACATGCTAGGTGCTTAATAAATATTTGCTGAATAAATGTTTACTTATTTCTTTGTTGACTAAATGAATAAATGAATGTAGAAGGAGAAATGAAGTCTGTTGACGCATTCTATTGCTCCATGCTACCTATCTAAACTCAATGGCTCTGTGATACACAAGTAGCTTTTTGATGGTACTGGGGTTCTTGGGGATTAGTTAGTAAATAGCACCCTCCTTGCTCAAAAAAGCTCTGAATCATTTGAGAAATAAGACAAAGGAATAAGGCATATGGAGACCACAAGAGCAGTCTTTTTAATGGTAAAACTGATATTCAAGGTAGTGGTTTATGTCTGTGAATAGGTGTACTTCCTAATAGTATTGATCTCAGAACTGGGCTGATTTTACTACCTATTCTTTGGCAGTGCTTGATACTGTAGAACTTAAGGCACAGAGAAATAGGAGGAATGCCTTTTCCAGGAGGAGACGATTGCCTGGAGCTGTAAATACCTATTCTTCCTCCCCAACTCACAGATCCTATAAGTGGCTTCTCTCCTTTTGGGGAGGAGTGATTTGGAGGAAGAAGTAAACCAATGGATGCCTTTCCCATGGAGGAAACAATGAGGATGAGTGTTTCTTTTTTAATAATCCCCAACTCTCTTTTTAAAATACTTTTAAATAAAGATTTTATTTATTTATTTTTAGGCAGAGGGGAAGGGAAGGAGAAAGAGAGGGAGAGAAACATCAATGTGTGGTTGCCTCTCATACCCCACCCCAACCAGGGACCTATCTCACAACCCAGGCACGTGCCCTGACTGGGAATTGATCTAACAACCCTTTGGTTCTCATGCTGATGCTCAGTCCCCTGAGCCACACCAGCATGGATAATAAACCAGCCAGGGCTGTTTTATTATTAATTTTTAAAGAGCTGCCCTGGCTGGTGTGGCTTAGTGGACTGAGTGCTGGCCTGTGAACCAAAGGGTCGCCGGCTTGATTCCCAGTCAGGGCACGTGCCTGGGTTGTGGGCCAGGTCCCCAATAGAGGGTGCACGAGAGGCAACCACACATTAATGTTTCTCTCCCTCTCTCCTTCCCTTCCCCTCTGTCTGAAAATAAATAAATAAAATCTTAAAAAAAATAAAACAGTTTTATTGATATGTAATTCACATACCATAAAATTCACTCTTTAAATATACAAGTCAGTGGTTTTTAGTATATTCACAGAGTTGTGCAACCAGCACCACACTTTAATTCCAGGATATTTTATTGTCCCAATGTCCTTTGAAACACAAAAGTTTTTAATGTTTACAAAGTCAAATTGATCTATTTTTTCTATTGCTGCTTGTTGTTTTGGTGTCATATTCAAGAAACTATTGCCTAATACAATGTCATGAAGATTTACTCCAATGTTTTCCTGTATGAGTTTCATGGTTTTAGCTCTTACATTTAGGTCTATAATACATTTTGAATTAAGTTGGTTATATGGTGTGAGTAGGGGTCCAGTTTCATTCTTTTGCATGTGGATATCCACAACCTTGGCGGATCGGGGACCATGCCTGCAACCTTGGTGGGACGATGCTCTAACCAACTGAGTTATCCTGCCAGTACTGAAAATTTTTTTCAAGATTATTTTGGTTCTTCTGTGTCCCTTGCATTTCCACGTGAATTTTAAGATTAGCTTGTCAATTTCTGCAAAAAAGCCGAGGTTCTGATAGGCATTGCATTAAAGCCATAGATCGGTTTGGGGACCATTGCCATTTTACTCCCCATAATGCTGTCTGTTAATTCCAATCCATGACATGAGGTTTCTTTTCATTGAGGTCTATAATACATTTTAGGTCTTCTATTATTTCTTTCAACCATGCTTTGTAGTTTTCAATGTATTAAGTCTTGTACTACTTTCGTTGAATTTATTCCTAAGCATATTCTTTTTTTTATTAAAAGATTTTATTTATTTATTTTTAGAGGGGAAGGGGGGAGAAAGAAAGAGAAACATCAATGTGTGGTTGCCTCTCAGATGCCCCCGACTGGGTACCTGGCCTGCAACCCAGGCATGTTCCCTGACTCGGAATTGAACCAGCGACCCTTTGCTTTGCAGGCCAGCACTCAATCCACTGAGCCACACCAACCAGAACGTATATTATTCTTCTTGATGCTATTGTAAATTAAATTATTTTCTCAATTTCATTTTTGGATTGTTCATTGGATTAAATGTTTGTGTCCCCACAAAATCCGTATGTTAGAATCCTAACCTCGAATGTGATGGTATTAGGAAGTTGGGCCTTTTGGAAGTGTTTAGGTCACTAAGGTGGAGCCCCCATGAATGGGATTAGGGGACCTCAGAGAAAACGACTGTCTGCAACCTGGAAGACGACCCTCGCCAGAACCTGACCGTGCTGACACCCTGATCGCAGACTTCTAGTCTCCAGAACTGCAAGAAATAAATTTCTCTTATTAAAAATCTATGGTATTCTATTATAACAGCCCAAATGGACTAGTGTATAGAAATTCAGCTGTTATTTGTGTATTGATCTTATATCTGCAACCTTGCTGAACTCATTTATTACTTCTAATAGTTTTCTTTTTGTGGATTCCTTAGGATGTTCTCTAAATAAGAGCATGTCATCTGCAAATAGAGATAGTTTTATTTCTTACCTTCCAGTCTAGATACCACAAGCCCCAACTCTTATCCTGTCTTTCATTCATCTCACACATAGCCTTTAGGCTGATCTTTTTGGTGTTTTGCTTTCAAGTTGGGGTAGGATTTGAAGACCTATGCTCAAAGCCACGTTTGGCTTCTGATCCATTCCTGTTTCTTGAGTTACAAAGTTCTTTGAAGAAATGACAATAAAAATGAGATAATTTGTAAGTGAATTATGTTATTTTTCCTGTACTTACTAGGTACCAGGCCCCTGTGTTCAACAGGGCCACCACAATGTTCATCTCCAGAGAGCATCAATCATATGGAAGACAGTATGAATAATGTCCCCTGAAGACAACAAAATTGTCCTGATACCAAATGCTTATCTTTAATCCTCTCAATGCTATGAGATTGATGTTACTAATCTCATTTTAGATATGAGAAAATTGGAGTTCAAAGTAGTTAAACAATTTTTAGGTAAGTCTCAGAGTCTAGATTTGAACCCAAGTCTTTATGATTCCATTATATCAAACCATCTTTTAAAAATAATATTTAAAATTTTGAATTTTAGCTTGAAAAATAATATATGTACATGGCAAAGAATTTAACAGTACAAAAGATATATTGTGAAAGCAATTCTTTCTTATTGCCATGCCCTCAGTGCCGCCATCCCCAGAGGCCATTATTATTATTAATTTCTGGTGTTTCCTTCTAATATATTCTATACATAACTAAATACATATGTCTATAGTTATACAGATCCTTATTTAAGACACATACACACACATTCAGACTTATTGAGCGTTACACATCTTGCTTTTTAAAAAATCTTAACAATGAATCTTGAAGACCATTCTACAGCAGCACATACAGGTCTACCTCATTCTTTTTTACAGTTGCATGCTATTCCATTTTGTCTAAATGCTCCCATACTGAGAGATATTTAGAATCTTTCCAGTTTTTTGCTATTACCAACAATTCTGCAGCAAACATTCTTATATGAATTTACTTGTACATGTCAAACTGCTTTTGGAAATACTTTGAAAAGTAAAAGAACTGTACAAGGACAGGGCTTTTATGATTAAGAAGATTGCTGTTATCCTTCTGCAACCCTACCTTGTACTTTCTGGAACCCCTAGTCTTGACCATCAGTGCTGTCTAGCAGACAAGGAAAGCTCTCCATCACTTGCTGTAGTCGTTGGAATAGAGTGTCTCCTGGGAGTCCCTGGCTTGGAGTGGACAGCGCTGTCCAGCTGGGTTCACAGTTATTAGGCTCAACCTGGCTGAGCCCAGGTCATGGCCTATTTTAGGCTGAAGTGCTAAGCTACTGATGCTGGTGTACAGCACTCTGATGACTGCAGGAGTAGCCAAAAACCATGCCTCTGGGATGACCTTGGCTGTCAGGGTGCCCTGGGTGCTGCTGTGTAGCTAGATCAGTCTCTGACCTCTTCTGACCAGGAGAGGGCAGTAGTAAGCTGCCTAGCACTTTTGCCTGGCTCCTGGAAGGCTTTTCTCCCTGTACAAATCATTCCTGTTTGGAACAGCTCCAGGGAGAACCCGGCAGCCAGGTAAATCTCTTTACTCTTGAAGAAAGAAGATGTGATAGAAGAAATTTGGTATAACGTGCATTGAGGATAATTTAGGAGAAAATAAAATCAAGGTAGCTTCCCCCACCATGAAAATAGCTTTATTTTTTTCTCATAAATATTATGCACACACACTATAAAAATTTCAAACAATACATAGAAGTACAAAGAACAAGGTAAAAACTGCTTGAAATCCCATGGCATGAAATAACCACTGTTCACATTTTTGGCAATATTTTTGAAACCTGCATTTTTTTAACCTGGAAGGTGTGGACATCTATCTATGTCAATACCTTTAATGTTCAAGGCCTCAGGACTTGTACATACATAAATGCTTCTTAAATTTTTCCACCTGTGTTACCCCAAAGGCAGGGAAGATGAATGAATGTATTGCTGGGCTGGTGGTGTGTGAGACCGTGTATGGTGCTGAAATGCAAGAGAGAGGGAGAAACTTCTTTGACATTATTGGGCTTTTACCTTAAAAATTCAGATGAATTTTGAATTATACCTCATTACATTTTGCATTCTACACCATGTTTATTTTTATTTTAAAATATTGTCTTTCTCCAAATCTTTATCACTTTATATAGAATATATATATATATTCTATTAGAGCAAAAACATAGTATTGGACATTTAAGTCATTTCCAATTTTTTGCTACTATAACCACTTCTGCAATGAGCGTCCTTATGCATATGTATTTTCTCTGGTCTGAGTACATATATCATTGCAATAGAGTCTAGAATGGGCCCTTTAAAATAAATTGTTTTAATTTTTTTTTTTTAGAGAAAGAGGGAGGGAGGGAGGAAGAGAGAGAGAGAGAGAGATCAATTTGTTGTTCTACTTATTTATGCATTCATTGGTTGATTCTTGTATGTGCCCTGACCAGGAATCGAACCCACTACATTGACTTATCAGGACTATGCTCTAATCAACTGAGCTACCCAGCCAGGGCTAAAATGAGCACTTTTAAAAATAAAGATAGTCTTTTCCTTCTTAATGTTTTTGAAAAATGGACACAAATGAGATGAAATGGGAGCTGATGGAAAAAGGTGTTGTCCCTTTAAGCTTCCTTTTCTAGCCCTGGCTGGGATCTCATGGTGGACTGGCTCTAGGGTTGGACCCAGCCCCTCTTCAGCATTCATCACATACTGATTACATGGCTACTTGGTGCCCAGTGCTAAGCTCTTCTTTCCGCTTTATCTCTTTCAGTCTTCACAACAACCTGGGAGGGTAGGCCAATACAGTAAATCCAGGTGTTTTGGCCAGGGTTACACAGCTAGTAATTAGATGGGGGTGTCTTGATTCAGGAAGCCAGGATCTTTTTCCACCTAGTGAATAGGACACCTTGGCTGTAGACTTGTTCCTAGGATCGTTGTCTAAAAACCTTTTAGTTGCAAATCAAAACAAAACAAAACCACCACAAACACTAAAGCTATTTTCTTTTTTAAGGGAGGATGATGGCTGGAGAGAGAATTCTGTGCACACAGAGAAATCTCATGGAACCCAAGAGGAGAGGTAATTAGCCTCATGAGGGATGAGGAAGCAGCTCTCTCTCTTTGTTGCTCTCTTCTATCTTGTTTCTCTCTCTCTCTCTCTCTCTCTCTCTCTCTCTCTCTCTCTCTCTCTGGTAAATCATAGCCTCCGGCCTCTGCTTCAATGTGTGCGTCAGCCTCATTCTTCTTCAGCAGATCAGCTTCTCTGCTGCTCCATGAATGTGACCTTCTCCCAGCTCTCAATTTTAAATCTGTTCAGTTTAAGCATGCAGCTCAGACTGAACTAGGATCTCGCAGACCTAAACCTGAAACCCCAGGAGAGAGGATCTGATCTGATTATGCCACAATGTGTATCCACTTCTCGTCCAACCAGTTGTGGCCTTGGGACACAGGGTTCAGAAGTATAAATATGGCTGTGAGTCTAGTCTGGGTGTAGGGGTAGTTCTCCAAAAAAAGGGATCATTGTAGGCTGGGAAAATTCCTACAAAATTGTATGTCTCTGTCTACTATGAATTCGTACCTATAAAATCCAAATGTTAATCTGCACTCTTTTGGATATAAGTGATAGAAATTCTAGATGACTTAACAAAAAAGGGGGAGAATTTATTGCCTCTAACAGAGTAGCCAAGAACTTGGCTTCAGGCACAGCTATATCCACTTGCTCAAAAAATACTGTTAGGAACCAATCTGTTTCCATTTCTCAGACCTTTGTCTGTGTTTGCTTCATTTCCTAGGTAGGCTTTCTCCTTGCGGTGGTAATATGGCCACTAAAAGCTCTAGGCTTATATTCTCATGACTTAGCTTCCTCTATAGAAAGCAAATTTCTCCTTTCCAATCATTGGAAAAAACCAATCAGCTCTGATTGGTTTTGATTGAGTTAAAAGCCCATTCTGAACCAATCACTGTGGCCAGGGGATAACTTCCTCTGATTGGTTAGCCCTGGATCACATGACCGTTCCTAGAGCTGAGGTAGTTCAACCACGTTGAGTGGAGTGGAGGAAGGAGAGTTCCCCAAAGGAAAAGCGGGGTGCTATTACCAGAGATTCCAGGAAACACTATTTTAAAACAGTGAATTGAAATTTGTACAAGTGACCTCCTAGGACATGTTAAATAATTCTGGTGGAGGGCAAGGAGATACCTTTCATTCTTTTATTCAATATACATTTACTGAAGGTTCTCTATGTGCTCAGCACTGTGTTCGGCTCAGCGGATACAGCAGTGAATCAGAGATGAGATTGTTGCTCTTGTGGAGCTTAAATTCTGGCACTGTACCAACAGATTCATGTTTCTTGAGCACCTACTGTGTACAAAACACTGTTCCTCTCCACCTCCATACAAAGAGAGATAAAATGTGGCCTTTCTCTCTGGGAGAGTACAATATACCAAAGGGGGGGAAAAATCTTGGTAAGTAATAAGAGCAAATGGTAAATGCCCAGCAAGTTATACAAGAAGGTGCTTTGAGAGAGAGGACTGGGCTGAGAAACAATATTACTACTACTAATGGCGATAATAATAATGACTAACATTCATTCAGTGCTTACTGGGTGCCAGGCACTATGCTAAGAGATTTCTGAGCAATATCTCCTTTAATCCCACTTACAACCTTATGAAGAAATTACCCTATTTGAGACAGGAAGGAACTGAGGCTCAGAGAGTTGAAGCAATTTGCTCAAGAGCTCACAGCCGGAGAGTTGCAGAGTCAGCCCTTGAACCCAGGTCTGTCTGACTGCAGAGTCCATAACTTCAAGTATTATGTAGTCCCGGGCCTATGTAATAGAAGGGCAGGAGGTGTCATGTCAGGAAACATGGGCATGTCGTATATCTGAGGGGCAAGAAGCCTGTAAGAACAGGCTTTGTTTTTCCCTCTACGCAGAGGGCCCTCTCAGCTTCTTCATACAAATGGTGGAAAGTGGCTGTCCCCAGCTTTGGGTTCAGTGTCTAAACTTGACTCTCTGGTGCTAATTACAAACTGGCAGCCCTGGAGGCCAAATATGATGCACAAGATATTCTTAGTCTGTGGCAGTTAAAAGAATGAATTAGTGCCCAATATTTAAAAATTGGGAAATTTCACATTAAAAAAATCTAAAAAATTAGAATATCTGTCAAGTTTGGACCTACATTCCCATGGCAACCATCTGTAGAGCAGAGTAGCAGCTGCTACTTTTAGACAAAACCCAGTCTCTCCATTTACCACATTGCCCATTCCCTATTGTCTCTCATTGGGCTGTTTCACTCATTGTCATTACTGATGACCCTTGGGGGCACTTGAATTAGAGTCCCTATGTCCCATTTCAGAGTTTCAGGAGATAGAATTCAGTCCATCTTGAGTCAAATGTGCACCTTTGGTTCAAAACACCGTGGTGGTGGTAGCAGGGCAGGCTTCAGGTAGGTCAAAATGGAATCTAGGGGTACCTCTTCAGCAAGATGTGGGCAACGGTGGGCTCTCAGGAAAAGGACTGTAGTTGGGAGATACTCCAAGACAAGTCTAGTAGAAAAGGGGAAGAAGTTCAGACCTTCCCCCTAAAAGCAAGATGAAGTTCAAATTACTACTCACTTTTAAGGTGTGTAATAATCTAGAATTCAAGACATAATGAAGGCCTGAACTGAAGAGAAACAGTGGGGATAGGGAGTAAGGGGAGATTTATAAGATGTTAAGAGCATGGTAATTTGTAGGCAGGGCAGGGAGAGGACAAGGGTGATGTTTGAACCTCTGGCTCGTGTAATGGGGTAAAAGGTAGTGTTATTCATGAAGATCAGGAACACAGGAGGAAGAGCAGGTTTGGGGGGTAGATAAAGAGTTCAGTTCTGGGCATGTTGAGCTTGTTGTGCTTGGGGTCATGCAAGTAGAGCTGCTTAGTAGGCAGATAGCATTTTGGGGATCTTGCCTGGAGATATGGTTTGGAAACTCACCAGCAAAGTGGTGGATGTTAAAAGACAGGCACCGATGAAACCTGGGAGGAGGCATGAATAATAGGAAGAGAAGAAGAATAAGAGCAGACTCACCAAGGAAGAATATTTAAGGAATGGAGAGCAGCCAGTAATGTACCAAAAAGTGCTGGTTGCAGAGAGGGAAGAACCAGTGGGCTGTGGCTTCAGAATTCCAGGAAGGAGAATTTAAAGAAGAGAGTGGTCAACATGTGTTTATTTTTTTATTTTTAAAAATATTTATTTATTTATTTTTAGAGAGAGGGGAAGGGAGGGAGAAAGGAAGGGAGAGAAACATTGACTGACCGATTGCCTCTCATACCCTCCCCAACCTGGTACAAACTCACAACCCAGGCATGTGCCCTGACTGGGAATCTTAACCAGTGACCTTTTGCTTTGCAGGCCAGCACTCAATCCACTGAGCCACACCAGCCAGGGCTCAACGGATGTTTAGAGAAGAGAAGAAGGAAAGGCCTGGAGACAGTCTTTCGTATGTGGCAATTCAGAGGTCGTCGATGAGTGTGATGGGAATGGAGTGGTTGGGTAGAAGTTATAGGGGCTGAGAAATGAGTGGGCAGGAAGGATGGGAGACAGGGTATCGACTCTCCCTAGGACTGGGGTGTGGAGGGAAGGAAGGAGCTTGTCCAAGGGCAAAGAGTTTGTGTCAAACAGGATTCCATGGGAAGGCCTGACTGCAAGTAGAGACCCAGGTGGAGCTCATGTCTTGTTCTGTGTATGTGTATGGGAGGGCCTAGGAAGGGCTCAGCTGCCAGGTGCTGTCTTGTTTGTGGAACCAGAATGAAAGCTCATCCCAGGGGCCAGCAAAGGGAATTGCCCTAAGAAGAGGCCCAGGCTTTGTGGCTGGGTTTTCCCCACTTTGCATCTAGTTTCCTTGATCCACTGATTATCTTGGGCTGGTTTTGCTGAATGACTCAGGAGCTTGAGCAAGCTTTGCGTACTGGGTTTCAAAGCTCTGGGGGAGGGGAAGTCTGATTCTTTCCTGATAACTGAGAAACAGTCATTAGATATTGAAAGAAGGACAATTAGCTCCAGCTTTAGAAAAAGAAATAAAAAGGGTCTCTAAGCACTAGAGAATTCTAGTGCTTGGATCTGGGAGCAAACAGTTGATGCTGGGATGCTTTTCCTCTCTGCCTCTCCCTAAGTCCTAATAAAAATAACAATATCTAACAGTTACCGAGTGCTTTTATAATTATCAGATGTTGTTCCGTGAGCTTACAGCCTTTACCTCTGACATTGAGTACTCTTAGTATCTCATTTGACATGATGAAGTTGAGAGTTAGAGAAGTGACATGACTTTCAGCAACTAACTGGAAGAGCTGAAAATTGACTTCCAGAAGCCCATGTTCTTTACCACTATGAAACACTGCACATCTCAGTATGTCTCTACAGGACCCAGGAAGGCTGTGGGATTGCTGAAGATCCCTGGAAAATGGCTGGAAAACAAGTTTCTTAAAAGAACCTTCTCTAAGCTAGGATTTCTCCTGGAAAGGAAGGGACAGGATCTTCTGAACTTGTTCTGAGGCTCCTGGTCACCTGAGACCCCTTCCGTGGCTCCCCCCACTCCCCGCCCCGCA
>PVJD01000798.1:0-12118 GCA_004026545.1 Mormoops blainvillei | reverse complement strand
CCCCGAAGCAGGGACAATTTTGTGTGCTGCCCGCCCCCACTGTTAGTGCATACTTCCAAGGGTTCCTGTGGAATCCAATCTCCGGTAAACACCCAAAGGGGAGGAAGTGGGCCAAGCAATGAGCCTGTGATTGCATCAGGGCTGACGCACTCCCTCTGCCTTTTCCCCTATCTCAGTCTCCAGAGGAGCCCTACGGGGTCAGGCCCAGGCCCTCTCCCCTTCAGCCCAAGAGAGAGGCTAAGGTTAAGGTGAAAAAGTAATGTTTACAGAGTAACAACCAGGTGCCATGTAACAATCATAATAATATCTAACTCAGGACATAAAAGGCACTGGAACAGCAGCTCTAGTTCTGTAATAAGAAGCAACTAGGATTTTACTGTGTGCTGCTGCTATGTGGTTTACATATGTTATCTAACTCTAGCAACACTCTTTTTAAGTTTTTAAAAAATATATTTATTGATTATGCTATTATAGTTGTCTCATTTTTTCCTCCCCTTTATTCCCCTGCACTCTGCCCACCCCCACCAGCATTCCCCTCCTTAGTTCATATCCGTGGGTCGTACATATGAGTTCTTTGGCTTCTCCCTTTCCTATACTATTCTTAACCTTCCCCTGTCTATTTTGTGCCTACCGCTTATGCTTCTTATTCCCTGTACCTTTCCCCCCATCCTCCACCCTCCCCCTCCCCATTGATAACCCTCCATGTGATCTCCATTTCCCCCCCCCCAAGCAAACAACTTAGTCATCAACTAAGTTGTTTGCTTAGTTTGTTTTTGTTTTTATTTTTTTAGGTTCAGTTGTTGATAGCTGTGAGTTTTTTGTCATCTTACTATTCATAGGTTTGATCTTCTTTTTCTTAGATAAGTCCCTTTAACATTTCATGTAATAAGGGCTTGGCGATGATGAACTCCTTTAACTTTGCCTTATCTGGGAAGCACTTTATCTGCCCTTCCATTCTAAGTGATAGCTTTGCTGGATAGAATAATCTTGGATGTAGGCCCTTGCTTTTCATGACTTTGAATACTTCTTTCTAGCCCCTTCTGGCCTGTAAGGTTTCTTTTGAGAAATCAGCTGATGGTCTTATGGGAACTCCTTTGTAGGTAACTGTCTCCTTTTCTCTTGCTGCTTTGAAGATTCTCTCCTTATCTTTAATCTTGGGTAATGTAATGATGATGTGCCTTGGTGTGTGCTTCCTTGGGTCCAACTTCTTTGGGACTCTCTGAGCTTCCTGGGCTTCCTAGAAGTTTATTTCCTTTGCCAGATTGGGGAAGTTCTCCTTCATTATTTTTTCAAATAAGTTTTCAATGTCTTGCTCTTCCCCTTCTCCTTCTGGCACCCCTATGATTTGAATGTTGGAATGGTTAAAGTTGTCCTGGAGGTTCCTAAACCTCTCCTCATTTTTTTGAATTCTTGTTTCTTCATCCTGTTCTGGTTGAATGTTTATTTCTTCTTTCTGCTCCAAATCGTTGATTTGAGTCCTGGTTTCCTTCCCATTACTGTTGGTTCCCTGTATATTTTGCTTTATTTCACTTTGCTTAGCCTTCACTTTTTCCTTCATTTTGTGACCATACTCAATCAGTTTTGTGAGCATCCTGATTACCAGTGTTTTGAACTCTGCATCTGATAGGTTGGCTATCTTCATTGCTTAGTTCTCTTTTTGGAGCTTTGATTTGTTCTTTTGTTTGGACCATATTTTTTTTTGTCTCGGAGCACCTATTACATTGTGAGGAGTGGAGTCTTAGGTGTTCGCCAGGGCGGGGCAACCACATCACTGCCTTGTGGTGCTGTATGTGGGGGCGAGGTCAGAGAGGGAATAATGTCATGTGCTTGGCTCTTGGCTGCCTCTCAATCACTTCCTCTGATACCCACAAGCAAATTGGGCCCTTTTGGTGCTGAGTCCCGGGTTGGTGGGTTTGTGCATATTCTAGGACCCTATGGGTCTCTCAAATGAACTCTCCTGTGAGACTGGCTGTGTCTCCCACTGCTGCAACCCCCATAGGTTTTTACTGGTAGGGGTTTTGAGGCTTTCTTTTCCTACACTGGAACCCTGGGTTGCATGGTCTCTCTCACTCCCCAGCTGTTCCTCCCGGTTTATCCGCACACAAATATGGGACCGCCAGGTCCACCTGCTGTAACCTTGCCATCGATCCTCTCCGCCCCAGTTGTCCATCTCTGCCCCACCTACCAGTCTGGATGAATGTTTCTTCTTTAACTCCTTGGTTGTTGGACTTCCATACAGTTCGATTTTCTGGTAGTTCTGGTTACTTTTTGTTTTTAAATTTGTTGTCCTTCTTTTGGTTGTGTGAGGAGATAAAGCGTATTTACCTACACCTCCATCTTGACTGGAAGTCGAGATTTTATTTATTTTTTAGAGAGAGAGGAAGGGAGGGAGAAAGAGAGGGAGAGAAACATCAATTGATTGCTTCTTGCATGCACCCCAACTGGGACCCGACGGAAACCCAGGCATGTGCCCTGACCGGGAATGGAACCAGTGACCTTTCACCTTACAGGATGATGCCCAATGAACTGAGCCAACCCACCTGGTCAGTGCTAATTTAGCAACACTGTTAAGAGTTAGCATGATTATGATTATCCTTTTACAGGTGAGGTAACTTAGACTCAGAGAGGTTAAAGTTCAGAATTATCCAGGGTCATTCAGTTGGTCATTGGAGAGCCAGGTCTTGGAGCTGGGGGTTTTTGCTCTTTGCTTCATTAATTAATGTAATTTTTCTCAACAAAAGTATGGTTATTAGCTTTGGTTTATAAATGAGGAAACTGAGGCTCAGGAAAGTGAATTGATTTGCTCGAGGCCAAAGTGCAAGTCTCAACTCTTGTCACCCTTAATTTGATGCACTCATGCCGAACTACAGTGGGCCCAAGAGGAAGGAACCCTTGCTGGAGTATTCCTAAGACAGCCCTCAATACAGCGTGGGTTTCGTATCATTTCTCCCCTCCCCTATCTCTAGGCAGCGATAGACTCAGCAGCTGCCTCTGTGAAGTTACTTTTCATATTGGTTTGTGGTCATCTGCTGTCCCAGCCTTCCGTTTGGACTGCCAGCTCTCTGGAGGCCAACTCTGGCTATTCAGTCGTCTGTCTGTAGTCAATTGTGCCTGACCCATAGGAGGACTCGTTTGAATGAATAAATGGATTCATTAGGAGATGGGATTTGAACCTAGGTCTTTTGGGCTCTGCTAGAGCTATTTCCACAACCTTACCTGAGTCAGGGCCCTCTCACCCAGGGAGACCAAGTGACAGAAGCTGAGAGGCAAATGACTAGGCAGCAGGCAAACTGACTTAGAATCCTTCCCCTCTCCTTCCCTTTTCTTTTTCAGAGGCCAATGAGAAACATGAAAACTCAAATGTGCTCTGAACCAGTCTCAACCCCCAAGTCAAGGAATGCAAAAAGGTGAGAGTCACCATGGTAACAGCAGTGCCAGGTGTGTTGGTGAATACCTAGTTCCTGCAGCAGTGGCAGGGAATACCTGCTCAGTGCCTGGTTGAGGGCTTGCATTTTCTGGCTACAGGGGAACTGCATTTCATTTGTTTCTCTTAATGGGACGTTACCGGAGACTTTGCTTTTCATTGCTTCCATCTTCTTATAAGTGAAAGGAGAGGAAAAAACCCATTCTCCTTCCCCTCCCACCCAGTCAGAGAAACGCCAGAAAAACACCAGCATTCCCATCAGAGGCTCTGCTGCTGCCAGTCATGAAACCCATCATCACTGAAATTGCTTGCTCTACTTTAAAGGTTTGTGAAAACTGCACCAAATTGATTTTTTCCATATCACTTCTATCTGTTATTTCTGTGGTTTCTCCTCTTCACTGCTGCATTTCCCAGGGGCAGGAGAGAAAGTCTATATGGAAACTTAAGGTACTCTTATGTGGTTTGGGAGCCAAAAAATAAAAGTATTTGGGAGGGTACCAAATTGTTTTTCTTTCTTCCACTTACTCACATACATACATATTTATTTTTACCCTGGGTCTGTTGAAAAGGTTTTGGTTCACAGATTCCAAACTCAATTTAGCTTCAGGCCTTAATCACGTTTGAGCAGAGAATCTTGTGGCCACAGGGATGGAAAAAACTTTGGAAGTCACCTCAGAGGTCCTCTCTGACTTTTAGACATATTAGTGGTCAAAATTAAAAAAAAAAAAGAGAGAGAGATAGGGACACCAAAGTATGGTTGCCAGCTTTTAGTTTGTCCAAATAAGAACATTAAAGAAAAATAACTATCATGTTACAACCACCTCTTCATAAAAGGAATGACATGTTCATATCAAAATAAGTAGGAAGGGTATACTCTCAGAATGAAAGGCTGTCCCTTAAACTGAATAAATTTAGCAAAAGTCACCTTGGTATCTTTATTTTTCTTCTTTTCCCATGTACTAACACCAGTCCGAGGGTGAACATTTGAGAACCACTAGTTTGGTTTACTGCTGTTCCTACCAGTATTTCTTGGGGATGGCGTCTTGTCCTCTGTACTCCTCTGGTGGCTCAGGTGCTCACTGCTTTATCCATTTGGATTATCCAAGCTGCTGCTGCTTTTTCATTGCCCCTCTCTTGCTTTTACCTGCTCTCTTTGAGGCTGGTTAAAGTCCCTTTTCTGTGCTTCCTTATCTCTCCCCAGGTGATCACTTTTGTAGTTCTTATCTCACAGTATTGTGATTGCCAGCTAACACATCCGTCAACAATGAGACTTTCAACTTCTTGAGGGCAGGGTCTACATCTTTTCGCAGTTGGATCCTCAGGCCCATCACAAGGCAGAGGCCCATCAATAATTGTTGACTGAAGGAATGAACTTCTGTCCACCAACCTAATGATATTGTGAAATAACCATCACAATAATCATTAAAATAACTAACATATACTTAATGTGTATTATAGCCTAAGCACTTTATATGATTTTGATCAGGAATGGGCTTTTACATCAGGCTGTTTGGAATAAGATGCAAAGAATAATTTATGAAGCATATTATTTTATACAGAACAGTTTATCTGGGAATTTATCCTACAAAATTCCCCTAAAAGGGTTCCAAGATGTATAGGCAAAAATATCCATTGCAGTACTGCCTGTAATAGCAAAATATTGAAAATAATCCAGATATCACTAGAGAACCTATTAAATAAATTATAGTTCAGCCATATTATGTAGGTAGCCTTTAAAAGAATAAGGTAGATATAAATGTACTGATATAGGAAACTGCCCAAGACATATTAAGAGAAACCCATTTCTTTTCAACACACATGTGCACACATATATGAGTACATAGAAAAAGTATCAGTGTACAGAGAAAAATTTGGAGGAACAATATAATACAAATTGTTAACAGTGGTTCTTTCTCTGGGTATGATCATTGGGGACTTTTACTCTATTAAGCATTCACCTTGGTAATTAAACAATTTTATAAGAAGCTTGACTTTTTTTAAACAGTTTTATTAAAGTATAATTTATATATCATAGAATGCATGTACCATTTTTAAGGCTGTGGAGAACGGAAAAAATTTTAAAACACAACTAGAAGGAAAGTCTTCTGACGTTGAAGCTAATCAGTCTTTTGTCCCCTTGCCTGCTTTCTGTTCCCTTCCTCACAATGGGTTCCCCGACCCCTTCTCAATAGCTCTGCTTGGTCTGGAAAACTCCTTTTCTGTACCTGGCCTATAAAAGGAGGGGTTGCATTAACTGGCTTCTGAGGTTCTTTCAGACATTAATTTGGGTAAGTTTATATTCTTTCTGCTCTCCCTCATACTAAATCTCATTTTTTAGGGACAATAGTTATAGCATAAACAATGAAAAAACAAATCATCTACAAAACCCCCCAAAACTCATTTTTAGGGAGGATCTGATCATTTCATTCTCATTACATGAAAATGTCTGGTGAGATCCACTTTAATTTTTCTCTCTCGTGATGTTTGCATGTGAACAAAAGATGAAATATTATTTAGCTTTAAACCAAAAAAAGAAACCTGCAATTGTGCAGTTTATATGTATACAACCTGAAGACAGAATAGGTGATATGTTTTGCTGGGGCAAGGCATCTTTTCAGTATCCTTGAAAAACATAGCAGTAGTCAAGTTAGAATCACTGGTGTGGAGATGGGTACTCGAGGTTACTAGTAGGTAAACTGGGACCCACTGTAGAGGGAATGTCAAGATTCTGGCCATACCACCTGACAGAATTAAGACAACCGTGCACCGGCCAGGGAAGAAGTGCTCTCAATTTCACAATGTGACCTTGATTGCCCCATTTAACCTGGTGCTTTGATGTCTCAGTGTGTAGAAACATTATCACAGGTAGAGAGCATATATTAAACATTTATACTCAAACAGATAATCTAAGTCACTCTGAAACAGGTTGCTATAATGAAAAGAGCTTGCACTCTTAAACCAACATCCAGAATGTAGGTAGACTGCAACCACATTCTTATTTGAGAAGCAGAGGGCCTAGCGGTTGATGGTGTGTATAGGGGTCCTGGACAAATTCCCTGGGTTGAAATCCTGCCTCTAACCTATACTATCTAGGTGGCCTTGATCAAGTTTGCTTAACCGGCTCTGCTGTTATTCATCTGTTTTCCCAGTTGTAAAATGAGGATAATAATAATTTCCAACTCCTAGGATTGTTGTGAAATTATCTTAGTTAATACTCGTAAAGTGCATAAAACAGTGCTTGGCACATAGTAAATGCTCAATAAATGTTACCTGTGAACATCATTATCTCATAATCCCTTCGTTGTGGAGGGATATTTGCTGCTTCACTTCCAGCAGCTCACTTCAGCTGTTAATATTTTTTTTGGTATTTCCCAACTTCCAGAAGGGGAAACTAAGCCTGGAGGTATGCACAACGCTGTGAACTGAACCCAGCAGGCAGGGCGGGGCAGCACCAGAGGTTAAAGTACTGGCCTGGAGTCTGGTAGTGATTCCCACTACCACCCAGAGCAGATCCCCTCCTCTCTGGGCCTCAGTTGCTGCATCTTTATTAAGATAAAACAGGAAGTTGTGCCATGTTTTTTATTATATATATTTGTATTATATATATTATATTTTATATGTTTAAAAAATACACACACACACACACAGCGCCATGATTTTTAACTTTTCTCTTTTCCTCTTTCCCAGTTCCGGACGTCGTTTCTTTTCTGGATTTCTGGCTGAAATCCAGTTACACCTGACGGAGGTGGAGATGGGATCCTGATAGCCGATTGGCCGCGGAAAGGATCTTGAAAGAGGTCGCAGGCTCCCCAAATGCTCTCAGGCCCAAGTCGAGATTCAGCCGCAGCTCCCCAGTTCCTACACACCCGAGGAGAGGGAACTCTCCGCCCTAGGCCCCACCCCCGGAGCAAGCAAGAAGTCTCCCGGAATTCAGAGCTCCTCTCTCTCCCAGCTGGGCTCCCCTCAACTCCACGCAGGGACGCAGCTAAGAGCAGACTGCCCGGGTGTGTGCCAGACTCCCAGGGGCTTCTCGCAGAAGCTGATTGGCAAGGGGAGCTTCCTGCTGCCCGAGGTAACCGGCGCCCTGCCCCCTCCGCCTCCACCCCAGTAAAAGAGGGCTGTAAAATTCCGGAAGAGAGATTAGAGGCAGGGGATGGGTGGGGCGGTGAATCAGTGCATTCCTTGCCACCCCCCGACCCCGCCTCCTCTCAGGCTATCACTTTGGGAGGGTTGGGTCTTCTCTTGACCAGTCCACTGGCAGGGTCCAGAAAAGCTAAGCAGTGCTGGGCGGTTCCCTCACAGGACCCTCCCAAGCTCAGTTGAACTCTGTAAAGCCTGGGTCACTTATTTTGCAGCTCACGACCCCTTTTGGTTTCTAGTTGGGGAATTTTGGTCGTTGCTTCCAACTGGGTCCTTTCCATGAGAATGGTTTCCGCTTATTGGTTTACTGAGCAAACCCCTACTGTCAGGTAAGGTCTGTGCTAGGTCAGTCTTCCTAAAACTTTGCAATGCAGGAATACCTTATCTCAAGTTAGAGGTAAGGAATCTGAAAGCTGAGAGATGTTAGGTAACTTGCCCAAGGTCTCACAGCAGAAGAGCCAGGACAAAGCCCTCACCCCCCCTCCCCATTGGTTCCATTAATTTCCCACCACACCCTGTGGCTTCCTTTACTTTAGGACATGGACAAACAACACTTCTTAGGGTGTAGGAAGTAACATGTATGGACCACCTCCCATCGTGCTAGGTACTTTAAATATATTGTCTTGAACGATTTAATTTTTCCACAACACCCCATAAGATAGATGTGATCACTATGCCCATATTACACATGAGGAAACTTTAGAGGTTAGGAATTTAAGGGGCAGACTGGGATTCCTGTACAGTCATAGTACAAAACCACAGTTAATGTTTGTATAGTGTTTGACAGTTTCTAAAGCACTTCGAAGATATTCATTTCAGAGCAATCCTATTTCACAGATGAAGATAGAGGTTCATTCATGCAGTTAAGCCACCTGTCCAAGGTCACAAAGCTGATAGTGAATAGCAGAGCCTGCAATTTTTAAATAAACTTTATAGGGCCAATAGTGGCAAAGTTCATTCCATTAATTCATTACACAGTGCCAAGCACCAATCTAATAATTGTATTAATAGCTAACATTTATTGAACACTTCCTCTGTGTCTAGTATGGTGCTACCGGAGTTATATACACTAACTCCTGTAATGCTCAGAACTACCTTATCAGCTGAGTACTGTTACCTTTTCCATCTTACAGATGGGGACACTGAGACTGGATTAAGTAACTTCCCAAAGTTACACAGCAACTAAATGGCAATGTGAGGATGCCTGACGAAACAGCCTGGAGTCCCACGGTATGAACTAGGCACCTGAGTTGTGTCCCCACTTCTGTCTCAAACCACTTCTCCCAGGATTTTGGTTTCTTTGTCACACCATTGTTACTTCTTTCACTAACCCCTGTGTGTGGCAGGCCCACACAGCTCCTGCTCACAAGAAGCTAATGTCTGCTCTAGAAAATCAGGGATACCACCAGCTCTGCTTCACATGGGCACTGGATTAATAAGCTAATGGCATTTGGAATGCTTCAGTAAAGGAGGTAGATAAACTTAGGGCACTTATTATGTGTAAAACTCACTACCAAGGGTGTTCATGCTGTAATTAGGTGCCTGCAGCCCAGTTCCTGATCTGTTTGAGATGTGCAGTCTTCCTTGAGAAACCATTTGGATGAGGTAATTCATGTCAGGGCTTAGAGCATTTCTCTGTTCTAGGATGTGGGGAGTTGGTGGTGCCATGGTTCTCAGGCCTTTTGCTCTCAGAGGTGGGTATTTTAGCATCTCAGAAGGGATTCCAGGTGAATCTGAGGGACATCAGTTATTGACTGGAGTCAGAGTCTAACATCATGCTTATTTGGGCTTTAGAGGCAGACACCTGGGCTGAATAAATCCTGCTTCTGTTGCTTAATTTCTCTGAGCCTCCAATCCCTTTTAAAATGAGAGTAAATAATACCTTCATTATAGGGTTATTCTGAAGCATAAACTTAATGATATATTTTAAAACACCTTGCCCATGGCTTAGAATAGAATAGAGTGGATGCTTCATAAATGGTAGCCATTATCATAGCCATTATTGTTACCCTTATGTTGTTATTACATTATTTACTGACATTTTAGGGCCAGGCTGAGAGCAAGGTGGAGGGAAGATTCAGTCTTTTGTTCAATGGTCCACTAGACTGCCCCACGTAGGTCAGTGGAAGTAGGGGAGAACCATGAAAATGGGCATTTATAAAGCAATGTGATAAGCACTACGATAAATAGGGGATTGAATAAGGTATTCGGAGACTTCAGTGGAAAAATGAATAATCAGGAGACTCAGCAAAAGTTTTGCAGAGGAGATAGTTGTCTGATTCAAGTCTGTGCTTGGAGGAAGTGGAAAATACTGCCTGCTGGAGGCAGGAGGAGTGCAAGTGCAGCTAAGCCTGTGTTCTTCACCCAGAGGTGGTGAATCTGAGCTCAGTCCCTCTTGTTTCAAGGTCTCTCAACTCCCACACAGCCCTGCCAGCCAGCCTTGCCCTGGAATACCCTCTCCTGGGCCACCTGCTGGTAGTGAACATCCTGGGTTCTGTACTGTGGTTTGCTGTGGCTGAGTCATAAGACCTTTTTTTACTGCTAAGCTATAATGGAAGCCTTCTGGTCAGGAGCAATGCCCCTACCTTGTATGGAAGGCCTCATGATGACTATTGGCCAGTGTTCCCCACTTCAGGGCCAGATGAATAGGTGTGTGGTGGTGAGTGGCTTGGGGGAGAGGCAGTCCAAGGGGCAGTAATCTCTTCTATACAGATGCTAGTTCTGGGTAGGTGAGACTTCCTAGGGTGGATAGGGAAGACAGAGCACCCTCCTCCCCTCAAGGCTCATGGGTAAGATTCCAGTCTTTGTCCCAAGTTGGCCTCCAGTGCCTTTTTCTGGCTGTCATCTGGCAGTAAGCCAGACCAGTCTCCCAATTCACCTGTCACCACATTTTCCGTAGTCTGACAAAGAACTAAAGAATTTCTGGCCCTGGCTGGTGTGGCTCAGTTGGTTGGAGTGTTGGTCCATGAACTGAAAGATCCAGAGTTCGATTCTCGGTCAGGGCACATGCCTAGGTTACAGGTTCTGTCCCCTTGGGGCACGTAGGAGAGGCAACCAATCCGTGTTTTTCACATGATGTTTCCCTCCCTCTCTCCCTCCCTTCCCCTCTCTTTAAAATCATTAAGCATGTCCTCGAGTGAGGATAAAAAAATTTTCCTGGCCGCCTTTCAAATTTTGAGGATAATCAGTCCCTGTCTTTAAAAGGGACATCAGGTTGGAAATCTTGAGATTCGGGGTCACCTCTTCATCAGGCACTTTTTTCATAGTTATATTATTGATATATGAAAATAGCCCCATAAGGTAGCTGGTACCTATTTCCATTTTAATATTTGAGAATACTCAGAGAGAGGAAATAACTTGCCCAAGATGCTACATCCCGGAAGTTTGAATTCTGGTCCGCCACGGAGGGTTCATAGGTCTGGGTGTGTGTGTGGCGGCCGGGGTGTGGGGAGGCGCTGAAACATCCTCTGCAATTGCAGACGCACACGCCATTTATTTGGGGCCTCAAGGAAGGGCAGCCAAGAGCTGAGCTGCACTGGTTCTCACTTCCGAGTTGGAAATCCCCAAGCAAAGGGCTGGGTCGCCGCCTGGTCCCAACAGGATCTGACCCCAGGCTCCACCGTCGGGGATGCAGGGAGGGTCGGGGGGAAAGCCCCTTGACTTTGCAGGTCACACAGGCGGTCTCTGGCCCTCTACCCAGGCCAGGTGCGGATGGGCGGGCCGCAGCGTGGGCAAACGACTTCCTAGGTCTTGTTCTCCCCACTCCCCGGTCACATGGACGCGCTTCCGCAGCCAGGAGTGTGGCGCGGAACGAAGCGTGAGGAGAACCGGGCGAGGCGCCGAGGGCAGTGGGTCAGCGCCCCGCGGGGCAGTGGGCGGCCCGAATGCCCCGCGCGAGCCCGCAGGCCAGCCAGTCAGCGGGTGCGGTGGGCGGGCCGACGGGCTCGCGCGCCGCGCCCCGCAGCGCCCCCTGAGGGGCGGCGGCGGGAGCTGGTTCCGGCTGCGCGCGCAGCGGTGGTGGCGGAGGCGCGATCGGCTGGGCTGTAACCGTCGTCCGTCCGGTAGTGGCTGGAGCGGCAGCGGCGGCCGGGCACGGCGCTAGGCGACGCCACAGGGCAGCGGCGGCAGCGGGGGCAGCGGCGGCAGCAGGAGACGCAGCAGCGGCCGCAGCAGCAGCAGCAAGACGGACTCGTGGACACGCGCCGCCGCCGCCGGGCCGGGCCGGGTGTCGCGCGCCGAGGCTGGGGGGGAGTCGTCGCCGCTGCCGCCACCGCTACCGCCGCCGCCGCCGCCGCCGAGGTGACTGAGGAGAGAGGCGCCTCCTCGCTCCTGCCGCCGCCGGACGTCAATGCCCAGTCCCCAGCTCGACAGCGTAAGTGCGCTGCTCCCGGGCGGCCCCGCGCCGGCTCCCGGGGCCTCGGGGAAGGGGAGGGCGGGAGGCGCCGCAGCCATTAGTACAGGCCCGAGACACGTCCCCGGAAGGAGGGCCGGGCCGGGACCCAGGGAGGGGGGAGCGCGGCCGGGAAGCGTGGAGAAGCAGGGTGGGTGAGGAAG